>CAIGQZ010031614.1:469429-496031 GCA_903798205.1 Danio tinwini | reverse complement strand
AAAAACGATTAGTTGACTTTACTCAAAATAAGTAAGTAAACCTCTTGATTTAAAAACGATTAGTTGACTTTACTTAAAATAAGTAAGTAAATTCTTGATTTATAAGCGATTAGTTGACTACTTCAAGTAAACTCGTTGCCTTAAAAATTGTAAAGTAAATGAACTGCGTGCATAATAAAAATTAAGTTAAATCAACTTAACAGATCTAAATCACAGTTTTTACTCACTTTTTAAAGTAAATAATTGCTTATCACAGTCTACTGTAATCAATGTATTGTTCACTGTTTGTTCATGTTAGTACGTACATTAACTAACATAAACCAATGTAACCCTATTGTAAAGTGTGACCATTATTTGCAGTAAAAAAACAATTAATGCATGATAATTCTAGCATACAGCTCCTTTAAAATGCATTATTAAAATATGAATGCATGCTATTTAACATTAGCTAATGCACTTAGTTAACATGAACTAACAATGAACAACATGAATAAATACTGTATGTTCACTGTTTGTTCATGTTAGTAAGGACATTAACTAACATCAACAAATGCAGCCTTATTATAGTGTTATCATTGATTGCAGTAAAAAAAAATACAATTAACACATGCAAATTCTTGCACACAGCTCCTTTAAACGCATGTTTTTGCAGTCAGCCTGTGATCCAGCAGCGTTTCTCACAGTACCTGTCAGCTCCTGACGCAAAACAGGGCCAATTTCTCACGCGAGCTCAGACCGAGAAACTCCTCACATTATTAGTAACCCAGTAAGTAACCCAGCCGAAAACACTTCCAGCTGTAACTGCACACGCAATTAACACACACACATTTGCAGACGAAGCATCAAGATGGGCAGTGAAGGTGCAGCGGCAGCAACATGTCGAGAAAAAAAAAGCAACTCTGTGTGTTTCTTGGCTGCGGTTAAAAATCTTCCAGCTGCCGTTTCATTGTTTCCTCTGAGAAGCCGGTGGTAAAACGTTATCAAAACCTCGCAAAGTGCTTTTGAGTCCCTCGGGAAACAGCTAAAGTTTACTGCGATAACAGAGAAACTGGAGAAATGTGAGTCTCTGATAAAGATATTGGTTATAATTAATGGAGTGAGCTCATGGGTTTAAGATGCTTTCCCAGAGACCCAGAATACACTGACATGTTTGATTATTGTCATCAGATCTGATTCCTGCCACATGACGCCACAGAATTTTAATGAGTTAAACATTAATCATCAATGCTTTATTTATATTTATAGAGATCAAGGAGATACTGAGCAAAGGTTATGGATTGTATTCATGAAACAAGCATGGATTTATATTAATAATCTATTAAAAATAAGAATATTAATGTGTTAAATTTAGAGTGACAGTTTCCATAATTGAGTTTTAAGTCTGTTAATGAATTACAATTAAGATGTATAATAACTAAATGATATGCTGATTAATCAAATGGATCCACTGATCTAAACAGCATCAAAGAAAGAGATTAACCTTGATTTTATTATACTGTCAATAAATAAATATAAAATGTAAAATGATTATTAAAATTTCCCAGTGATGGGTTGCAGCTGGAATGGCATCCTCTGCATAAAACATATGCTGGATAAGTTGGCAGTTCATTTCGCTGTGGCGACCCCAGATTAATAAAGGGACTAAGCCGAAAAGAAAATTAATGAATGAATAATAATATAAACAACTAATATCAAATTATAGTAGTTAAATAATATAAAATTTATAATAATAACTATTATTACTGTTATAATTACTATTATTATTATTATTATTATTATTATCACTACTACTACTACTAATAATAATAATAAATTATTATAAAATAAAATTAATTTAAAAACAACAAAATATTTAGACTCAATTAATAATTCAAATAACTAATATTAAAATATAGTAATTCAATGTAAAACTAATAATAATAATATTAATAATAATAATAAAATATAAAATAATAATTATAATTATAAAATTAATAATTATAAATGATAAAATAAAAATCCAACAAATTACACTCAATAAACTAAAATATATTAATTAAATGATATCAATGTAATATAAAATTATTATTAATAATAATAATTAATAGAAAATAGTTATTATTATTATTATTGCTATTATCATTATTATTATTGTTAATAATAATAATAATAATAATAATAATAATAATAAATAATTATTATAAAATAATAAAAAAATCCAACAAATGTATTGTACTCAAGTAATAATACAAACAATGAATATTAAAATATAGTACATTTATAAAACAATTATATAATATAATAAAAATAAATAATAATAATAATTATTATTATTATTATTATAAAGTTATTATTATTATTATTATTATTATTATTATTATTATTATTAAAATTAATCATTATAAAATAATGAAAATAAAACAATCCAACAAATATATTGTACTCCAGTAATAATACAAACAATGAATATTAAAATATAGAAAATACATAATTTAAAAATTATAAAATAATAATAAACAATAAATAATAATAATAATAATAACTATTATTATTATTATTATTATAATAATTATAATAGTTAAGTTATTATTATTATCAAAATAAATAATTATAAAATAATGCAAATAAAACAATCCAACAAATTAATTGCACTCAATTAATAATATACACAATGAATATTAACACATAAGAATTAAGTATTATAAAACTAACAGCTATTATTATTAATAATAATAAAACTGATAATTATAAAATCCTTTTAAAAATCCAACAAATTAATTGCACTCAATTAATAATATAAATAATGAATATTAAATTATAGTAATAAAAATATATAAAACTATAATAATAATAACAACAACAACAACAACAACAACAACAATAATAATAATAATAATAATAATAATAACAATAATAATAATAATAATTTTAAAATCCAAGAGATTAATTGCATTCAATTAACATAAAAGTTCATAGCCCTGGTTAATATGCAAACTCGTACGAAAGTCTGTGCAAAATCAAAATCAACATTGTTCAACACCCAAGGATTAATTCCTCCTCACTCAAATTTATTTTAGACTTGAGTAAATGTGCTATAAACTATCCAGAGCGACTCCGCTTGCCACTAACTCAAATATACTCCACAAAAAAGCAAACCGAGCCTGAAATACGTAAACCCTAGTGCGGGAACGAGCGAGACAAACAGACAGATGTACAGACGGCGTTTTTGTCACTGACTGGCTCGACTCTGAACCTTCCCCCATCACTGCACCATCTGCCGTCCATATTTTGGAAAGTAAAACACGCCAGTGAGTGAGTTAACAAGACAGGCCTTGTGTGAGCGGACGCTCATCTGGGCTGCAGTGGGAGCAAGAGAGAGAGAGAGGGGTGAACTGGAGACCCAAAACACCAGGTTAAAACAACAACAGTCATTTGACAACACAATATTAAAAGTAATTTAGAAAGTAAAGTCATTTTAAGTCATTTATGTTATCGTTATGTTAATCCATACTAAACTTAATGCATGTTAATAACTAATCCAGGTAACTTTGAACTCTGAACTTGTTGCTCTGAATCGTGTTGTTGAAGGGCTCTTGTTGTATTAAACTGGCCTTGTATAAAATTATTCATCATTATTAGTGAATATTATTTTATTTTATAGTTATGTTAATACTAATTAAACATTCCTAATCTAGGTCACTTAAGAAAAGTAATAATAACAATAATACATAAATATCTCTCAACATAATCTTAAGTTTTTTTTATTTTTTATTTTTGCAGTGTGCACTCAGTAGTGTTGTTGAAAGGCTCTTGATGTCTTAACCATTTTGACATGGATTAGCAGTTTAATATGGATTAACGTAATTATAAAATAAAACTATATTAAATAATAATGAATAATTTTATTGAAGGCCAGGTTAAAACATCAAGAGCCCTTCAACTACACTGTGCACACCCCAAAAATGGAAAAAATATATTTATTACAGTCATAAGTAAAAATTACAGTAACCTGGTAAACCCTAGTTAACATAACTATTAAACAATTATATTCACTAGCAATGAATAGTTTCATACAAGGCCAGATTAAAACAACAAGAGCTCTAGCATCAGTTCAAGTCAACAATGATAATAATAATAATAATAATAATAATAATAATAATAATAATATTAATTAAAATAATAATAATAACAATAATAACAATAATAATCTAACTTTTTTGGCTTTGTTTCCTTGGTTTTTGATAATTTTTTGTGTCTGAAGTATTAAAACTATATATATTTTTGCAATAACTGGAATAATAACATGCAATGAGTATTTTAATTAACAGAAAAATAGAATAATATTTAATCATGTAAATTTTGTGCACATTAGTATTATTGCGATATAAATTTTGCATCATTTAACTAAAATGCAATTGCATATTATAAATATTTATGTATATTGCTATATAATAAGTGAATTATTTACTTGAATCATTGATCTTTAATTAGAAAAACTGTTTCATTTGAATAATATATATGTGTTTAGATGCAAAAACCTCTAAATGCCATCTGAAATTTTCTTCTGAAATAAGCATTTGTATCAGACTCCAATGTGTAAGTTTTAGCAATATCCATTTTATGGCAAAGAAAAAGTCATGATATGGCTTTTAAAGTGAAATCATTTTCTATGGAAATTTCAGACAGCACTTAGAGGTTTTTGCATCCGATTATATATATGATAATGCAAACTATTCATTCATTCATTTTCTTTTTGGCTTAGTCTCTTTAATAATCCGGGGTCGCCACAGCGGAATATACTGCCAACTTATCCAGCACGTTTTTACGCAGCGGATGCTCTTCCAGCCGCAACCCATCTCTGGGAAACATCCACACACACTCATTCACACTCATACACTACAGACAATTTAGCTTACCCAATTCACCTGTACTGCATGTCTTTAGACTGTGGGGGAAACCGAAGCACACGGAGGAAACCCACGCGAACGCAGGGAGAACATGCAAACTTCACACAGAAATGCCAACTGACCCAGCCAAGGCTCGAACCAGCAACCTTCTTGCTGTGAGGCAACATAATGCAAACTATTCATTCAGAAATTTTTACATAATGCCATTTGTGCTACTTTCAGATATCCCAACATTGCTCAATCAACAGAAATAAAATCAGTGGCTGCACTAGACTGATCTGAAATAAACTGAATTGAACTTCAATAGTGACATTATTACTGTTATTAAATAAGTTTTAACTACTCTTATCTCTATTATAATGTTGGTGTTTTATTTTGTACATTTTTATTAAGATCTACTTAACTATGTCTATTTTAGTGCTTCTCAACTATTAATTGTATAATTTTTGTATTGTTTTTTAGGGTGACAATACTGTATTAAAACCTATGTAATGACATCATTGTGATGTTTTATGTAAACATAACCTTTTTAGTTTTGATAGTTTTATAAAACTTCATTATCTTAAATTGGTTTTTAAATGTTTTAATAATCAGGTTCCAATGCTGTTTTCTGATCTAATCAGTAGGCATCAAACCTCTCACAGAGTCACACAAGCAACTGCTAGTGCTAAAGTGTAAGACCTCATTTGGTCAATCTGTTTTCTCTGTTAAGGGAGCCAAACTGTGGAATGATTTACCTGTTAGCCTAAAATCAGAAAGTAATATCAATATTTTTAGTAGCGTTCTTAAAAAGTGGTTAAAAACAAAACAGCAGTGTTTGTACAAATAGTGTACAATTAGTTTGTTGGATCATGTCGCCTTTGCTTTTGACCAGTGATTTCATGTAAAGAATTATAATGTCGTGTATATGCATAATTATATTTACATTTTGTCACTTTTGTCAAGCCTCCTGTGGACAGGTGTTGAGAATTAGCAAGTTTGCTAAAACACTTAAACAAATGCATTTGGTTGTCCAGTGTAATTGTGACGTCCATGTCAAATAAATAAATAAATACATAAAATAAAAATCTGTCCAGGGACAATGGATGAAAAATAGCCTTCTGGCTAACTCTGGTGCATTTGCAGCAATGCTAATTAATGTACACTGTTTCTGCCAAACAAACAAATAAATAATTTAAAAAATAAAATAAAATTAAACTGAAGATGTGTTCATTTAACTAGAACTACACCAGCATTATCTCCACTACTCTCCTGGCTGCCTGAACTGCTGGAATGTTCCACAATTTGAATTACTCTTATCTTCAATGCATTC
Source organism: Danio tinwini (assembly GCA_903798205.1). Classification (NCBI taxonomy): domain Eukaryota; kingdom Metazoa; phylum Chordata; class Actinopteri; order Cypriniformes; family Danionidae; genus Danio; species Danio tinwini. The sequence goes on along the minus strand of CAIGQZ010031614.1, from coordinate 489,833 downwards.
ATATACAGCTGAAGCCAAAATTATTAGCTGCTGTGAAATTTCCTTTTTGAAATATTTCCCAAATGATGCTTATCAAATTCAGGATATTTTCACAGTATTTTCTATAATATTTTTTCTTCTGGAGAAAGTCGTATTTGTTTCATTTTGGCTAGAATAAAATCAGCATTTAATTTTTTAAAACCATTTTAAGGTCAATATTATAATCCGCCTTAAGCAATAGTTGTTTCAGTCTGTCTACAAAATAAACCACTGATATACAATGACTTGCCTAATTACCCTAATTTTACCCTAATTACCCTAGTTAAGCCTTTAAATGTCACTTTAAGCTGAATACTAGCATCTTGAAGAATATCTAGTCAAATATTATTTACTGTCATCATGGCAAAGATAAAAAATATCAGTTATTAGAAATGAGTTATTGAAACTATTATGTTTATATTGTATAGAAAAATATTTTACGTTAAACATAAGTTGGGGAAACTAATATGTGGAGGGCTAATAATTCTGACTTCAACTGTATATCAATATCCGACATATAATCCAAGTAAATGCCAAAACGTGTGCAAAATAAGAAACATCAATGCCTTTCACAAAAGCACAATTTCCAGAAGCCTTTGAACAGCCTTGACTCTCCAGACACGCTTTTACAGCAGCGTGTGCCCGGCCTGCAATTCATTTGGACTGACATATGTGGAGCAGCTAATGTCATTTTGGTTTTCGCCAGCTGCGCACCTGGTTCAGATAGAAGCAGCTCCTTGGAGCTTGTTTGCAAAGACTCAAAAAACTGCAAGCATTTTTAAAATGGATGAGGTTTTTGGCAGCCGGCGCTCAGGCAGGACAGCTGAGGCTACACATTCCAGGCCTGGCACGGTTGAGGCCGCTTACAAGCAAAATACAGCATCCATGTCAAAGATCTCTCTGTCTGCCGCAGCGGCGCACACCAGACCCATTACAGCGAGTGAAGACGCAGGCCTGCAGGAAGGAAAACAACCCTCCGCGAGTGCAGAGCTCTGGTGTCCATTAAAAAAACCTCTCAGGCTGGAGAGTCAGGCTACTGCAGGTACTACGGCAGCACAGTGTTGGAAATATATGACGTTGCAATATTTTGTTTTGCTGCGATATACAGAACAGTTGAGCACGATGCTCCTTTGTTATTTCAATTTGAACAAATTGAGATTATTTACTGACTTGTAGAAATTAAAATACATTAAAACTCTAAACAACAACATTTTGCACAGATGTTTGTTTAGTCTTGTTTTTCCTGCACATAAGCAGTTGAAATCAAAATCATTCGGCCTCCTGTGACTTTTTTTCGACAAATATTTCCCAAATAGCGTTATACAGAGCAAGGAATTTTTCACAGTATTGCCTATAATATTTTTTCTTCTGGAGAAAGTCTTGTTTGTTTTATTTTGGCTAGAATAAAATCAGCATTACATTTTTTTAAAAACCATTTTAAGGTCAATATTATTAGCCCCCTTAAGCAATACTTGTTTTGGATTGTCTACAGAACTAACCACTGTTATACAATGACTTGCCTAATTGCCCTAACTTTAACCTAATTAACCTAGTTAAGCCTTTAAATGTCACTTTAAGCAAAATAGTCAATCATTATGTGCTGTCATCATGGCAATGATACAAGAAATGAGTTTTAAAAACTATTATGTTTAGAAATGTTAAAAACAATCTTCTCTTTGTTAAACAGAAATTTGGAACAGAAATATACAGGGGGGCAAATAATTCTGACTTCAACTGTATATTGCGGTATGTATAAAACTTCGGCAGATGAATTGAATAGCTACATTTATTAATTTGATTAATGAATTATACATTCATTTGGAAATATTACATTTATTTAGATCAACTGGTATGATCAAGTCTTTTTCTATACAGGGTATCTGCATAATTTATAATCAGGGTTTCTACAGGTTTCATCACGTAAAATGTAAGACTTTTTAAGACATTTTTAAGACCATTATAAATTTATTTTCAGACTTACACAAGGCTAAACAAAAACAAAAAAAGCTCCAACTTGCCTCAACACACCTGCATGGATGTTTCAAAGAAGCCTAGTAAGAGCTTAATTAGCTAGCCCAGGTGTGTCTGATTGGGGTAGGAGCTAAAATCTGCAAGACACTGGACCTCCAGGACCAAGATGGAGAACCCCTGGTCTATTAGTATTTAAGTAGAGACATTGAACAATTAAATGTAAAATAACATGATCATCATTGAACAAATCGTTTTAAATATAATAATATCTTCATCTTTAATCTTTAATGAATAATCTAATCCTGCGATGTGACTATTGCAAATATACTGTTCAGCCCTAGCAGATAGTAAATCGAGAGCCACATTTAACAACATTAGATTCAGGCCAGAGCATTGGCTTTAAAGACACAATATATACAATTTTTTCATTAAAACATGCCAAAATTAAAAGAACAGTGTTATACAGAGTAGTCAACATTGGAAGGGATCTCATGCCAAAATCTTTTATCAAAGTTGTCCTAAAACTATTGAACAACACCCACTCTGATTTTGAAAACCTTTTTTGATCCTCTGCAAATGTTGTCAACTATATATTGTGCTGACCTGAGTAGTTGCATTGTCCCAAATGCTTTGAAGAATGTTGAAATCCAGAGAAATACGATTTTGTTTATTTCATTCAGTAGATCTTGGAATATGACGGGAGCACTTTTAGCTTAGCGTAGCATAGTAAATTGAATCAGATTAGACCATTAGCTCAAAAATGACCAAAGAGTTTAAATAACATTCCTATTTAAAGCTTGAATATTCTCTAGTTACATCGTGTATTAGACCAAGAAAATTCGACCGAGACGGAAAATGAAAGTTGCTAATTTTTTTGCTATTTTCTAGACAAATATGACTCTAAACTAAACTCTCACTCTGGCGCACTATATGCTGCCATAGCATGGTTGTGGCAGCACAATGATATTACACAGTGCCTGAAAATGAACTAACTTACTTCAGTATAAAGAAAGGCTTTCTCTTGGTGCATCATTCCCTTATAGCAAACTAATCATAAAAGGGATGTGGCTTATAATATTGTGGACGAAATCATCAAACTGACATCATCAGAGAAGGAGCCAATCCAAACGCAGAAGCTCAGAATTTAATTGAAGATTACCTAAAGAAACTCTTTCTTTTGTTTTCTTTACCTAAAGACTACAAAATTTTGCGCTAGCAAAATAAACATAGCAAATTTTGATTTTACGTTGACTTTTTAAGCATGAAGTACTGGTATTGACAGCAGAAATACTTCTGAACTAACCCTCAATGGTGAAGAAGTCTGGTGTTAAATATATTTTGCCCAAATATATAACACTTCACTTGGATTATTCAACAGATTTCCTTCAGAAATTAAATTCATGTCAGGAGTCTATGGAAACTCTTATATTCATTTGCACACCCAACAACAGAACGTTTGTAAAGTTTTTTTCTGCCGCTGACATTGTAAATCTCTGCTGCTACATCAAGTAAACATAAATGGTGGACTGTGGGTGTAAGTGTGCAGATTGAAGGGGTGGTAATATACAATAAGATCCCCTTCTTACGTCACTAGTGAAATCTGAACAACACATTTTTCCTTAAGTCTGCAGAAAAAGACTTATCAAAACAGTTACTGGGTTTTCTTTTTCACATTTTCTGGGTTGACAGATGCACCGGGGACCAGATTACGGCACTTAAACACAGAAAAAGTCAGATTTTCCCAACACATTCCCTTTATGAGGTTCGCTATCAAGACTGGCAGACAGAAAAGTCCCACCTACTAACCTCATATCTGCACCAGGCTGGGGAAAAAAAAGAGCCCTTATAAAAAAGCCCATGGCACAGAAACATACTCCTGGTCTCTATGGATCTCTATTTGCGTCATTCCTCAAATAGCTGCTCGCACACCCTTCTTTCTCCTCCAGAAGTCTAATACATTATCCAGTCCTCCATCACAAAAGAAACAGAAACATCCCGCATTCTCAGGCCGCTAAAAATGCCACTGTTTTTCTACTAGTTTGGGAGGAACGACAGCAGGAGACGACCCTGCAGTTAATCGTCTGGAGAGAAGATGTGAGGAAAGCGGCGAACGCTTTATCTTTTAAGTCAAGTATTAATACACTCGCTTCATGTTGGAACTGAACAAAAAGATAGGTTTTCATTTCATATGGATATATATTAAAAACTTTGAATGAAGATGACAAATAATATATATACTTGTGCTCCCATTTGATCAATTAGCAAAAGAAAACAAAATCCATGGTAATCTTAGTTTACATCTCACTAATTTATTTCTTATAGTAATTTTTTCTTCTCAGAATTGCAACTTTATTTATCTAAGGAAAATACAGATTTTTTTCTAAGAGAAAAAGCAATTGAGGAGTTGAGTCTCCCTCACTATTCTGATCAGAGTTGGAGAAAGTTACTTAAGAAGGTAATGCATTACAATATTGAGTTACTCCACAAAAAAGTAACTAGTTGCGTTACTAAGTTACCTTTTATGGTAATGTGTTACTTTACTTTTAAGTTACTTTTGAGTTACTTTTTCATACCTGCCTGAAGCTTGATCTTTTTCAGAGCTTGCAGAGTATCTTTCTTTTTTTTAATAGAGGAGCTCTGCATTTAATCGGCCACAGCCATATCACCCTGCAGCCCAAGACCAGTTACTCACTGAAGCTAAGCAGGGCTGAGTTTGGTCAGTACCTGAATGGAAAAACTAGATTGCTGTTGGAAATGGTGTTAGTGAGGCCAGCAGAGGGCGCTCAACCTGTGGTCTGTGTGAGTCCTAATGCCCCAGTAAAAGTGAAGAGGACACTATACTATCAGTGGACGCCGACTTTCGGATCACACTGAGATTAAAAATCTTCTGAGAACTTCCTGACGCTATATATGTCAAATATACAGAGTAATAAAAGTTGAAAGCTACTGCTACTTTTGTCTTATCAGTTCAGTGAAATCACTCTCCATTGAGACTATATTCCCCTTTACTTCCATGCGTTCAGAATAATGAGAATACTTCCATCACAGACATGTAAGGCTCGACCATCATGTTTTCTGTCTGTTCCCGGTGGGAGTTCATTCTCTCATTGCACGTGATTTAGTGTGATTGCACTAATTTTAATTCAGCAAAGATTTTGTTTTTAAATGAATTAATCTAAAAGTAACTTGTTAATTTTTTTTTTAAGTAACTCAAATATTGTTAATTAATTTAATAATTAATCATTTAAAGTGATGCGTTGCTTTACTTGTAATACAAAAAAATGAGTTTTTTTTTTTCATTTTAATGACGGAAGCACTTTTTGCTTAGCTTAGCATAGCTAATTGAATCAGATTAGACCATTAGCTCAAAAATAACCAAAGAGTTTGGATAATATTCCTATTTAAAGCTTGAATCTTCTGTAGTTACATCGTGTATCAGACTGAGAAAATTAGACAGAGACGGAAAATGAAAGTTGCTATTTTATTGCTATTTTCTAGGTCAATATGGCTCGAAGACGACTTTGCTGTCGTACTATGGCTGTGGCAGCACAATGATATTACACAGTGCCTGAAAATCAGCTAACTTAATTCAGTATAACGAAAGAGGCTTTCTTTATAATATTATTTTTTCATCCGACATGTCTGAAGATGACGTGTCAGCAACTCAAACAAACAGAGCAATGTTTATAAAGCGCTAAAGAGCCAGTGTTTACACTCATTCAATGGCAATGAATGGTTTCACATAACACACACTTCAAGACAAAAACCTGCTGGCCCTTCATACAAATGTGCCATAAAATCTGTTGGACATCCAGCGAGACATGCACTGAAGACCTAAATGTAAAGAAATACTGTGAAATATTCCTTGCTCCGTAACATCACTTGGGAAATATTTGAAAAAGAAACAATATATATGCATGAAGGAGAAGAAAAATCTAAAGATACATTTAAAAACGAGATGAGAAATTCTTTAAAAGCACTCACCTTGTTTTCGGTAGCTTACTTGTCAGTGCACATTAAACTGGGACAGGAGGACGGGTTTTAACATTTAAAATGACATGCTTCCCCTTTAAGTGAAGATTTAAATACTCTCTGCTCTGCCCAGAGGCTCCGGCTCACGGTGAACAGCTTTTCCAGGCAGCCCTGGGCTAATCGCAATTCAGTGACCCGCTAAAGGCTACTAAAGACTCCACGCGGTGAGGTGTTTGAGCCGAAATGACTCCTCGCGCCATTAAACGGGGGGTTTTCCATGAACACAGTCCTCTGGAGACCTGTGCTTAAACGCAGCGAGGTACAGCTGGTTCAGTTTACCATCCAGACACATTGAAGATGAGTAGTCAACTAGAGCACTTAACTTGAGAACTAACACTTGCAATTTCCGTAGCCGTATGGCTGAAGCAAATCTGTTGGATAAATCTACTTTCTCACTTTAATAAGGTGAGTCGAGTCTGTGGAAAGCAGAGATGAGTGAGACGACTAAGTCAACATTTTCAGTCCATTTGAAGGACGTTGCGTAATTCACTTCACACAGCGATGTTCATAACGGGAATGATTTTATGTCCATCACTGAAAGCGCCCAGGGCATGTGCTCTGCTGAGTGGCCGACAGAAAATGGTCACAGCGACTCTGAGATCATTTCCTGTTTACCAGGGGGATATGAACCGATGACTGACCACTTGAACTGAAACATTTACTAAAGCTGGTTTGATGCTCAGGCCAGTGGATCTTCACATATTAATTTTGAGACTCAAGTGTGATGCATTTGGATTATTAACATTTATATTTTCCTTTCCCGCAGCTCAAGCAGTAGAAGCCAAGGTCATGGGTTTAATTCCCATGATGGTAGCTGTAAAAGCAATATGAATGCAAAAGCACATTTGAATTAAATTAACAGATGCTTCTTTTATCAAAACAGACTTGCGTTGCATTGCATTTAAGGTACAATTTTTATCGAGTCCATGCATTCTCTAGGAATCAAACTCATGATCTTGGTGCATTCCTCAACACTCCATCTTGGTGCAAAATACACTCTTTAATCTCTCTGGGTCGTTCTTGAACGATTCGTTAATTTTGAATGAATATTTTGTATAAATCAAGAATGATAAGTCCTCTTATGATTCGTTCATTTGCGCATGCGCACATTTGAGCAGGTGGAGTAGAAGATTAGTTTCCTTTTCAAGTCCTCTATCGGGATTCAGTCGTTCGTTCATCACGTAAAAGACAGAAGCCAATCATATGCATTTAAAGCCGGAGAGAGATTTGATCCTTTCATCTCTCGAGTCCTCGGTTTGAGTTGATCGTTCATCACGTGAAAGACTGAAGCCAATCATATGCATTTAGAGCCGGAATAATATTTGATCTGTTCATTTCTCGAGTCCTTAAGTTTGAGTCATCTCTCTTTCCATGCTGTCACGTGATGAATGAACGACTCAAAAACCAGAAGACTCGAAAGGTGAACTAATCATGACTCTGTTCAGCTCAGACTGCTTTAGTTAAGCTTATATGGGAATACTCAGTGTGACGTGAACAGACCACTAAAACTTGAAGACCTGTCAGAAGAGCTGAGCTGACATAAACAGACAAAATACCAGGTAAACAATAAATGATTATTTCTCTTTCTTAAAGCATTCTAGTTATGACTTGTTTGTAGTGTGATCAGGCCCGTGCAGAGGCTTTTTAAAGGGCATGTGCAGAAGGTCACAAACTGTACAGGGCTGGGGGGAGGGGCACTTACGTTTATTTTGGAAGGACACTTTATATCCCAGACTCAAAAGGGCATGTACACTGTACAGGTTGAGCCTTATGTGTGCACGTGCCTGAGTGTGATCAACGTCTGGTGTAGTTGTAGATGAGTTTGGAAGCAACTCCTATTATTCTAATAATATTTTGGAAAACTGAACGAAATGACTCGATAAAACATTCCTTCATCTCACTGATCGAGACTCAAAGGTCAGAGTGAGTAAAATAATCAGAACTTCCCATCACTACTATGAAACTTTAACTGACACGTGCACCAGACATTCTTATCACTCCATATCTCTAAAGCCAATCACTCCATATCTCTAAAACAAAGTGCATTTATGAAGTGTTTCACACAAGTGAGTGGGCTTGACAAACCACCTGTAGAAACACTTCTCTCTATCTCTCCTAAAAAGCTTTTAATTATCTGTGCCCTAACGGTTTCTTTGTATAATGAGCACTTGTTGTGTGTATTGCATCTTCTTGCTGAATCTCTGAATGCCTCCTCAATAGTAAGTCGCTTTGGACAAAAGCGTCTGCTAAATGACTAAACGATCTGCTGTTTGAGAACACTCATTAAATGTGAACTACTTTCAGCTACATCATGGAGCTCTGTAATGACCCACAGTGCATGCCCTGGGTCACTGAAAGCATCCAGGGCATGTGCTCTACTCTGTGGGTGATTATTTACCAGGGAGATACAAACCAATAGCCAACCACCTGAGCTGAAACATTTACTAAGGGCAGTTTGAGTATTGGTCCAAGCCTTCACTTTAGGGTCTTAAGTGTCATGCATTGCATCATTAACATTTTTTGCTTAGTTTTCGTGTTGCTCAAACAATAAAGCAGGTTCTTTCAACACCACTGTCATGGGTTCGATAACTCGAACATTAACTATTGCATAAGCCTTAAATGAATATATGCAAAAGTATATTTTTAACAAATGTGGCTTTTACCCAAAGTAACTTTGCGTTGATGTTATGCATTTTATCAGTTCATGTACACTTTGGGAATTGAACTCGTGTCCTTTGTGCTACTGTTTGAGATCCAGTGACGCTCATTGAATGTGAGCTACTTTAAATCACATGACGTAGTTTGATAATGACTCAAAGCGCCAGGGCATGTGCTCTGCTGAGTGGGTAACAGATAATAGTCACAGTGTATCTGAGCTCATTTCCTGTTTACCAAGGTGATAAGAACCAATAACCAACCACCTGAACTAAAACATATACCGAGGTTGGTTTAATGATCAGTCCAAATGTCAGTTTGCATTGACCTTAACTGCAGTGCATCATTGGTATTCCTGTAGTCTTAACAGTACAGCTGTGTTTGCAACAGCAAGGTCATGGGTTTGATTTCCTGAACAGTAACTATAAAAGTTAAATGAAGAAATGCATATGTTCATAACTTTCACAAAATTGGCAGAAGTTGTTTTTTTTTTAACCCAGAGAGACTTACATTTACTATACAAGTGATCAGTTCATTTATTAAATGGGAATTAAACCTACAACCTTGGTGCTGTTTTTTAAAGTGAAATTATTAAATGAATATGACTTTGATCTACTGTGCAACATGTAGCTCATTAATGACTTTCACATAGCACTTTTGGATCTAAACTCCAGTGCATTTGCATCATTAACATTTATAACTGGCCTTCCTTGAGATCAAACAAAAGAGCTTGTGCTTGCAATGCCAAGGTCATGGGTTCGATTCCCATTGTTATTGAAAGTGACTTACAATTGCAACGCATTTAACCTTGAGGTCATGCAATCTGTGGGAATCAAACTCATGACCTGGGTGCTGTGCTTTACTGTTGCCTTCATTAATGTGAGTTTACATCATGTAGTTCGGTAATGACTCAGGAGGAAAAGACGCATGTTTCAATGCGTTATAAAAAAATGTTGTCCCTTCAGATTTGCCAACAAAGCTTCACAAACTAGCATTTGTCTACACATGCATTACAAGCTTGCGATTTATTTAGAGACAAGCAGTTATGAAAAACACATTACTCTCAAATAAATGTGGCAGGAGCATGCAAAGATGCAATTTATTCGTCATCAGTATGTGATCGCGTCCATGTTTTCATAACAATTGCAAACCCTGCTTTCACGCCAACCAAACTCTGACGTCAAACAGACTTGGATCCACACCAAAAGCTCAGAAGGGCGACGTTTTTTTATGTATGCAGTGTGCGCTGTTCTGTGTGGCCCATTAAGACACACAGGTTATTGTCTGAACAGAGAGTCAGAAAGACATGAACAGTGCAGGGGTCACACAGTGGTATGTTTACACAGCCAGACCACACAGATAAAACAACTACCCCTAAACCACTATAGGAACTAATATCACTCCAGACATCACACATGTGCACCAGGTGTGTGTGTGTGTGTGTGTGTGTGTGTGTGTATGTTAGACAGAACATGGAAAATCATGGGATATGCCGTCTTTTCCATTTCACACACAGAGCAGAGATGTCAAAAGTGATGCTCTGACAATGTAACGAGTCGTAGCAAGTCGTAGTGCTCATTTCCAGGTTCACGTAAAGCTTAAGTTCCCAAATATACCATTTATGTAGTCAGTAGAGGGCGCAAACTAAATACAGGCAGACCAAAGCAACAAAAACACTAAGTTTTCTGTAAAAACACTAGTGAGAGTTTTAAAAACTCCACCGAAATGCCTTCATCCATCACCTAAAGTGCAATACAGCACTGTAAACATGACATGTTATTTACATACACTTCGGGATTAATGTAACACTTAAAAGGATGTTTATCTTACTGTATTTTTGCACAAATTTGCTTAAATCAATCCTTAAACAGGACATAAGAGTGATAGCGATATGTGCAGTGAGTTTGGTGATCTGTCAGTTATTCAGACCTTAAGATATAATTAGCATTTTTGCGTTAAGACTTGTGCACTTTATAAAACACATTAAAAAAAACACATTAAATGACTTAATATGATCTAAAATAAAATTTAAAGTGTAAAAATGTAAGCAATACTTACAATTACTTATACTTTTATTGTATTATAAAAAAGATCATGATTAGAAGTGGTGAAGTTGTGTTGTTTTAAAACACTACTGTACATCACTCAAGAGATTTACAATACATGCATCCAAATACAATAACATCCCACTGACAAGCCAAATTGTGCAACATGCAGTGTTTTCTGTCCCTGTGTGCATTGCAAAAAAACACACCACTAATATCTACAAACCCTAGCATAAACATAACTGCAGAATCGAATGGCACACATGCTTTTGCAATCTCCACAATGCTAGTTCAGTGATTTGTTTAACTACGCCAAACATGCTAAAATATAATGCTTGTCAGCACAGCTGTAAAATCAAAAACCCACCTAACAGTGTACAAAAGGTTAAAGTTTATTTTCTGCTGAAATTATGTCTACATGAAAACTCAGCATGCATGCTGGAGTAAATGCTTTCCAAGTGTCCAACAAAAAAGAAAACTAGAGGAAAATCCTTTTTACTTTTTAAGATAAGTCACAAAAGGCGACACTTTGCATTGCATCACGATAGTTTCTTAAGTGCATGCAGACGATTAGCATATTATGTATAAAAAACTGTAGTTTTAATACTTTGCAAGCACTCATATACAGTCTAAATACGCTATTGACGTAGTGATTAATAGAGGCTTGATTTGTTTGAACTCGAGCAGCGCTCGTACTTCTCAAACAACGCCAAGCGAGCAATTACAATTCCGATCGTATTAACTGTACAGAATCCGCGATCGATATACAGCAGTAGTATTATCATCCTCAATAAGAGTCCTCGTACCTGTTCTCTCTGCAGGCAGGGCAGAGATGTCCTCCTGTGCGATTTGCTCCTGGACTGGCCGTGCTGTGCCATGTCTGACGAGACTACGGAGCTGGACCTCCTGCGCCTCTTAAATACCGGAATATCTCCCCTCGATCCCTCCCGGTGTGATGCGCCCTGCTCCGGCAGTAGCCTGTCCGCATACCTCGCCAGCAGGACCCCGAGCAGCCCGAGCAGGTACGCCAGGTACGGTCTCCAGCTGGCGCGCACCTTCTGCAGCGACAGAAGTGACACGGTCCTGATGATGCTGATGAAGAGCAGCACGGAGATGCCCTGACCCAGCCGCACCACCATGAGCGCCCCGCTGGCCAGGCAGGCGAGCAGCACCAGCGCGGTGGCCGTGAACGAGTACAGCTGCTGCGCATCCAGCAGCGACTGCGCCGCCGCTTCGCCTAGATGGCACACAGTGAGCAGGAACACGGCCGTGCGGATCAGCACCCCGCAGCGAATCAGATACACACCCACCCAGAAGAAGGCACACACGAGCGTGAGGACGGGCGAGAGCAGCTGCCACACGAGCTCCACGAGCGTCACCAAGTGAGAGCCCGAGTGCGCGTGTGTGCGCTCCGCGTCCCAGAGCAGCGCGAGGAGCACGGACAGCGAGGCGACGCACACGGCCGACGAGAGGCTCCTACGGTTCCGCAAGCACGAGTGCCAGCAGTCCTGCTCCACGGGAGTGACACAAGTGCGCACATAGCCGTTGCGCACGGATTCCAGTGCCATCGGTCACGGGAGAGCACGCGTACGCGCTCGCGCACACACGCATTAATGCGCAGAACCGCTGTTCCGTTCTCACGTGAGTGGCTGCCACGAGTTCGCCTTCAACGCATCCTCGCGTTAAAAGTAGCGAAGGAGAAAAGCGAGACCCTTTGCTTCGCAATGCGTAAAATCCCCCATCGTCTTAAGATCCGATCGAGGAATAACTCCTGATGTTTCTAGGCCACCATCATCATCCTCCTCCTCCTCTTCATCATCATCATCATCATCATCATAAGGAACAGTCAATGATCTCTCTCTCTCTCCCTCCCTCTCTTTTTGTTTCTCTCGCTGGATTATTGTTCTCGCTCTTGGGTCGTTTTCACGCGTGGAAACTCTCGCAGCTGAAAGATTTCCTTGACTTTTGAATCATATTGGCGGCTGTCCCGACGCTTGTGAGGCGGTCCTTAAACCCCGAGCGCGCGCTGAGCTCCGCATCCACCGCCAGACGACCATCCCGAGCCCATTCAGCGCATCCTTCAGCTCATTTATTGATTTCAGCTGCTCAAGTGTTTACAATGCAGCGAGATCACATTTAGGGAAAAAAATTATAAAAATGCTTTCATTACATCTATAAAATATTCATGCTTTTTGTTTTTTTGTAAACTGTTTCTGTTTTTTATATAAACGTATTAAAATACTTGTTTAGACGTACACCTTTAACATACAGTTATGCTGATTTTGACTTTAAAACTTTACAGACCATTCCAGGCTTTCCTTTTACAGTAAAACACTTATTAAGCACATAATGTATACAAACTGTTCACTAGTACCAATACATGGCATGTTTTTTGGAAAGGGGGATTCTTAAATCATTCCACTAAAATAGCATTATTAAAGCAAAGTCAGTAAAACTAAAGAAAGCATATTTTCTTTATCTAAATAAACATTTTCCACTCTAAAAAACCTTTTGTGGAATGAAAAGGTTATTGGGACGTTAAATGATTTTCATGGAACCATCAATATGCAAACAGACATTAATTTTTAAGAGTGTAACCTTCACTTAACCATCATTCCCATACCAAACCCAATTCACATGAAAATCCTGTTCACTTCAGCTATTTTGAATGATTTTATAACATTTAACAAAGACTCCTTCCTCTGGAACTTTCCTCATTAGGCCCAGATACGAGTAGTTAATTCACATCTTTATGCTTTTATCTGATTCCCAGGTATACTGGTTCCTGACGACTGCCTTTCTCTTTAAATAATAAAACCTTACAGCTTGTTAACTTTCACTGCAAACAATTCCTGATTGAGATCAAACATCAAAACCACTTGAAGATGGAAGATTGCTCTTCGCTTTTCTTCTTGCTGACCAATTTTCCTTGTATCTAGTTAACATTCACTGGTAAACATGATTCCCATATCGATGCATAAGATCAAACAGCAATCAGATCAATGTTGGCAGTCCGAAGTCTGGTTTCCATTCAGACGGGGCTCTCATCAGCGTGGGCAGAATCCCACAGGGAGAAACTGCTTTCTAGCACAGGAATAAGCACCGTCGCTCTGCTGGACGGGCCCACACTGGCATCCGAGGCCCTGATGGATGTCCAGATCTGCATTTCCCGGCCTCCCCCTGCCGAGGAGCGGCTACAGGGAATGTGGGAGTGCTTGTTTGGAAAAACAGTGTCTTCCGGTCTCAGTTCCTGGGTCAGTCAAGGGCCAACTAATATTAAGTCTTTGCGTCATGTCCTCCGAACAGCAAAATAAAGATAAGGATAAAAATTGCATGGAAAGATTGCAAGAGGGAAGCGTTTCTGAGGATAAGGGGAGCAGACGTGTGGACATAAAGCATCAGGGAGACAAGCGGCCTGTCAAAACAAATGCCTAAATCCTCTGTCATGATGTCAGGTCAGCAGAGGTTAATGCAATAAGTGTGAGGGAAAAGATCAGCTGGCATTATGGCATTTTAGGAAAGCTTGACCTTTATAATGCATTCAAAATGTTTGCCTTTTAAACAAGCCATCACTTCATATTTTTTTTAACTAAAAGCATACTTTATCTGATCTGCAACATCTAATTAATGAGTAAATGTGATAATTTTTTTTTACCATGGTAATATTGCATATATATTCATTCATTCATTTTTTTTCGGCTTAGTCCTTTAACCTGTCCTGATTTTGTATTCTATAGTGCATATTTAGTCCCTAGCCTGATTGTATTAATTTGTTTACTTGTTTGTACTCATCCCATTATTTCTTACTGTATAGCTGAGACTGTATTTGTATGTGCATGTGCATTAAAATAACCATAGATTATTAAAATAGTAATAAAACATGCATAAAAACTAAAGCAACACAGTACTGTACCTGTACACAACATAATATTCATAAAATGCATTCAAATGAAAACCAAAAAGTTATTTAGAGCCGGTTTGGTATACTCTTGTACATTCAGTCCCACTGGAAAGCCAAAGTTATACATGAGAAAAGAATAATTGTACACAGACGCTGGCCCAATGTGGAGGTGTTTACACTTAAACCTATTTGCAAGTCCCGAAACATTTTAAAAGCTGCCTGAAACATCTCGCCCAGCTCGTGATAAATAATCAGACACTCTGTGCTCATAGAAAAGCTGAAATATAACTCTGCCTTGTGTGGGGGAACCGAACGTGTGAGTCCAAAACGCATTACAGGTGGAGCGATTGAGGATTAAGTCTGGGAGAAGATTCAATTTTCCCTCCTAGTACATCAGTTCTAGCATAAACCTCGGCTTGGCACAAGACGATGAGTATAAAAGCATAATTTCACCTCCAACCCTGTTCTCTAGGCTCGCTCCTGTGGCTGGATGTGAATGGAGAATGTTGTGTATGCAGAGAGGCGTCCTCTGGGATGAAACTGTGGGATTGTATCACAGACTGCGATGGTTTTTAGCTATCTGAACATTAACGTGAATCATCTGAAACATGCATTGTGTCAGCGAGTGTGCTGTTAGTTCTGAGAGTCATGCTTGTTTAATGTTCAGTGAAAAAAGGAAGTAGATCATACGCTCAGACGTCACAGATGACGGGAAGAGCGAGAAGAACTGCCAATTCACAGCCACAGACTTTCATGATGTTACTAGCGACGGTTTCTGAGCGGAATCAAGAAGGTTTCAGATAAGAAAATAAGAGTGGTAATGTTGCAGCATTCTTCAATCACGAAAACACAGAAGACATTACAGTAAACAACTAATTCATGAGTACAAGACACTCGAAAAGTATGTGAAATAATTAAAAAGTCTTTATTTACCATGACCATTACTTTGAATTATAATTAATAATAATCATTAAATGTATATAAAACCTTTCTAGACATTTTCTAGGGGGAATCTCCTCATCCACCACCAGTGTGCAGCATCCACTTGGACGATTTGACAGCAGCCATATTGCGCCAGGCAGCACACCACACACCAGCTGATTGGTGGAGAGGAGATTGAGTAATGGAGCCAATTAGGATATGGGGATGGTTAGGAGGCCATGATGGACAGAGGTCAGTGGGCAAATTTGGCCATGATGCCGGGGTTAAACCCATACTCTTTTTTTTGAAGGACATCCTAGGATTTTAATGACCACAGAGAGTTGGGACCTCGGTTTAACGTTTAATCAGAAAGACGGCGCTCACTGAGCAGTATAGAGCACCCATCAATATACTGGGGTGTTAGGACCCACACAGACCGCAGGTTGAGCACCCCCTGCTGGTCTCACTATTATCACTTCTGGCAGCAACCCAGCTTTCCCATGAATTATTTTCACTTATTTTTTGAGTGCCGCGGACATATGAATTTGTTGTTAATCTTTATGAATCCTTTATCCAAAGAACACCAATACATATGCCTGACGCACTTTTTGTTTGATTTAAGACATTACAGTAATTTCACTTACTGTAACCTTCATGATGCATATAATCTCTCTATACCACAGGTGTCAAATCCAGTTCCAGGAGGGCCGCAGCTCTGTACAGTTTAGTTCCAACCTTGCTTCAACACACGTACCTGTAGGTTTCAAACAAAACTGAGGTACTCAATTAGTTTGATCAGGCGTGTTGGAGCTAAACTGTGCAGAGCTGCGGCCCTCCAGGAACTGGATTTGACACCTCTGCTCTATACTATTGTCATCATTTAAGAATCTTTGTTTAATTAAACAATTTTCCCTAAAATAAATCCATACTCTATCCGTATTTTCATTAAATGTGTGAAATTATTAGCAATTTCGAACTGAACTTGAACCACATAAAAACTATAATGCACTATATATATATATATATATATATATATATATATATATTGGTCATTATATTTGATGATGTTATAATCTTACTTCTGGATCCAAACAAACCTGAATGCGCTGCATTAAGAGGGTTCAGTTCAGTGTTGATTGCAGTGTAAGCGTTGCAAAAATAAAACAAAGTTAATATCGTTATAAATACGTGATGCTGGACACTCTGGAACAAATGATCCATGCATTCTGTATTACTACAAAAACAATGCTTTGTCTAGCAACACCTTGGCAACCATCCAACACACCCTAGAAATCACTAAGCAATCCTCTGCCAACCACTTGGCAACTCTTTCATCAAAAACACTGTAACTTTCTAACCTCTAAAATGATTTTGACCATTGATGACATCATTAATGCCTATTACTATTAAGCTCCACCCATTCATTTATCTGAATATCAAATAGATAAGATATTCCAAACCCCACAGATCTGTCAAATTATAGAAGGTGATGGGCAAGAAAGTGCATTGTGAACTACTTAACATTGGTGAAATTAAAGGGCTAGTTCACCAACAATTTAATTACACGATCATTTATTTTCTCTCTTGTGGTTTTAAATCTATATTTATGAGTTTTAGACTTCTGTTGATCACAAAAGAAGATATTTTGATGATATGCTGGACATATTTACTTCCCTAGTAGGTAAATATGATCTGAACAAATCAAGGGTGTGTAAATGATTGCAGAATTGTCATTTTGGGTGAACTATCCCTTTAAACAAACCACTGAATTTGTAAAAAAAAAAAAAAAAAATTCATGTTAATTACATTAATTCTTTGCCACATAATCAACTAAACTACAAACAGCAGTACTGAAAACTGACTTAGTTTTTTTTCTTTTGTTGCATATAAATTAGAGCTTGATGTGTTTTAGTCTACAAAACTGATAAATAAATAAAAATACAGATCAAATAAATGAAACTATATCTATTTATCCATTACAGCGGAATTTGTTTAGTTCAGCTGTTGCATAAAAACCACAGCTTGACATGTTTTGGTACAACAGATCTGACCCAAAAACGTGCTCAAAGACTCTTCGCTGGGCCAAAAATCTGAATTTCTTGGAAGAACAGCTGGTCCTAGAATGGTAGATGAAAACCGCTGAAGCAAAAAAAAAAAAAGCCTATTATAAACACAAGTGCATGCTTTTTAATACCACCCAATTACATTGATTCATAATCACAACAATATTTAATAGAGGGTCAAAGCATAGTGCATTTTCAATTGAGCCCTCATCACTGACCTCTGAAAGAAATCACTGCAGCAGTTATGAAGTTCATCTCAGTGTTTCCTTTGCTCACGGTCAAGGTGACCTTCGATCCTAACATCCAACAGATGCTCAAAATACAGCAAACCTGACAACGTGAAGAGCGCTCTGAACCCACTTCAACATCACAAATGTAACTGAGGACAAATATGAGCATAAGGCTCTTTATCATCCCGCTTCAATTAATTATTTATGAGGCTCGACGAGAATCAGGGCTATTGGCAAACACTCAATATATGTGTGTGTATACACTGGTCTCAAGTGCTGGATGAATGCGTCCTCATTTTCGGGCTGTTGAAGCAGGTGAGCGGTTGATTTCAGAGTGTATGCTAATAGCCCGCGTGGTTGGTGGTTGGGCTTTGATGTTGAGGACGGCACACTCGCAACAGGAATGTGTAGCTGCACTGTTTTTGGAAGCAAGAGAGCAAAACCGCTTCAATTAAAACTGCATTCTGGATAGTTCCTTAATCAGCCTGACAACTCATAAACACACTCCCCTCCTCGACACACATGCTGAATCGCTTCAGCATCATGAGTGCTCTTTAAATGTGTTTTCAACAGCTCAGCCTGTGTGTCTTTGTGGAATATAGCTCAAACATGTCCTGTGTGCGACCCCAGAAATAAGGAAAATAAAACAGACATGTGGGTGATTACAGGTACAGTCTGTCAGTTCACACATGACCGTCATTCATGTAATTATTAGTGATACTTAACACTGTAGAAACCACTTAAAAACACATACTAACTAACTAACTAACTAACTAACCACAACAATCAATTTACCAACCAACCAACAAATCTAACAACAAAAATTAAAGCCCCTCACCAACCAATCTATCCACTGACCAACTAATGAACCAATTAGTCAACATACAAACCAATCTACCAAAACCCAATCCACCAATCTACCAATCAACAAATGAATCTACCAACCAGCCAACAAATCAAATTATAATCCAACCTACCCACCTACCAACAAACCAATAAATACACCATTGATTATTCTGCTAAAGTACAAATAAACATTTCAACCTCCCAACCAATCTACCAAGCAACAGATAAATCGGCCAACCGACAACCCATGATTTTACTAACAAATCTATTTACAAACTAATCAACATGCCACATTTCCACCAACCAAACATTTAATCTACAAACGAAACAAGTAAATCTCCCAACTAACTAACCAATCTGCCACAATTCTACCAACCAAACAATCAATCTACAAACTAACCAACAACTAAATCTCCTAACCAACTAACCAACCTGCCACATTCCTACAAACCAAACAGTCAATCTAGAAACTAACCAACAAGTAAATCACCCAACCGACTAACCAACCTGCCACAATCCTACTAACCATCCAATCAATCTACAGACTAACCAACAAGTGAATCTCCCAACCAACCAATCTGCGACAATTCTACTAACCAACCAATCAATCTACAGACTAACCAACAAGTAAATCTTCCAACCAACTAACCAACCTGCCACAATTCTACTAACCAAACAATTAGTCCACAAACTAACCAACACGAAAATCTTTCAACCAACCATTCTACTAACAAAACAACAAATCTACCATCTAATTAACCAAAGAACCAGACTTTTAAGTCTACTGATCTCAATAAATGCATCCACCCATCACCCAACGTTAAGACAAGACTTTATTTTTCAAGCTTAACTCCAAAGATAATGTACAAGTTAAGGCTTGTACACAAGGCTTTTCGTTTGTGTTTATCGTCAGCGTTTTTCCAAGACGTTTTTCCGGATTCAAACCCAAGCAATTTTCACAGGCGTCAAGCAGAAGAGTATGCAAAATCTCTCCTTGACATTAGATGGCGCTACACAACTTTAAGCTTCAGACACCTGCTTGTAACACAGAGAAAGAAGACAAAGTTGACACGCTTGTTGTTCCAGCTCCAGCTCTAGCGATGAAGAAATTATTATAGTTCACCAGTGCAATAAGCAGCTCCACGTTCCTATCGCCTTTGGGCATTTTCTTCAATGTGCACTCGCATTGACAGTGTTGCGCTTGAGCACCTCCAAGTGCTGTTTACTGTAACTTCAGCAGTTCCGTGCACGTGAGCAAAAGTGCCAATCTGATTGGTGGAGAAGGTTTTGACGTGGTGCGTCAAAACAAAAAAATTGACTACAAAAAAAATGACGCTTTTGTGCCTGGCGTTTTGCGCGTTGGTGTGCACGATCACATTGACGCCCTTTTTTTAGTCATGAGTCGTTAAACGTCGACGGAAAATGTGAGCAAAAAAAACGTCTCGGTGTGCACGGGCCTGTAGTCTTTTCTAATTGCAAGCAAACACTATTCATAAAAAACATCTGAAATATAGATATTAGAATTCCATTTTGGGGATAAACTATCACTTTAAACAAACCATTGGAGTTGTAAAGTTAATAAAATTAATTAATTGCCACATGATCAACTAAAATATTAACTACTGAACTGAAACTGAATTTGTATTTTTAGTCCATTTATTTTTAGTTATTTTATATAGATAGATAGATAGATAGATAGATAGATAGATAGATAGATAGATA
>CAIGQZ010031614.1:455117-459674 GCA_903798205.1 Danio tinwini | reverse complement strand
ATCAATCAATCAATCAATCAATCAATCAATCAATCAATCAATCAATCAATTAATCAATCAATTCACACATCCATCCATCTATCCATCAAATTAGTCATTCCATTCATCCACCCATGAAATCTATCCATCCATCCATCCATCCACCCACCCATCAAATCAGTCAATCCATCCATCAAATCAAATACATCAATCAATCAATCAATCAATCAATCAATCAACCAAAACAGTCCATAAAAATAAGAAGCGAGACCAATACAAAAGAATAAGATGCGAAACAGACCCGGCATTATGCCTACCTCTTGATCCCAGATAATGAGATCAATCTACAGCTCCACAATTATAAATACAGAAATCGCCCGATCTCCTGAACGGTCACGAGAGGTCAGCCTATTTCAGTCGTTTGCGTTGGATTTATCAGTTTGCTAGTCTCTGAACGCAGCGTTGAAGTCAAGCTAATTTCCCTCTTATGGCGGCCCCTGGGCTTATCATTGACCAGAGAACAACATTTCAACAATATTTCCACCAATCAGATCATGCTCGGAGCAGATGATGTCATCGTCGGCGTAACATGTGCTCCATTAGAGGTTTCTAACAGAACGGAGATGCTAAATGAGTCTCGCTAGCTCATTACAGATGTACCATTTAAGCAAAACACCAGGCTGTGCGTATGAAACATGATTCTCCCCGCGGGGCTACGAAAGTGACTGCTATCGTTTAGCGATAAGGACATTCGGTTTCATAGGCGCTACAGTGAATCTGAGACATCTGATTAGCATCCATGCTAATCTGCCGCGTGTCTCTGTGGATTAGCCGCAAGGGGTCAGGGCTGCTAATAGATTCGCTTTCGTTTTCTGATGAAATACCGGCTCGCTTGCTCAGATTAGTATTTGTTTTTCACAGTGTTTATTTTGACTTGAATCTCGCCGTGGGCTTGCAGAGTTTATTGCAGTGCAAACAAATAAAACAGCACATAAGTCTGAGGGTTGAAACATGCAGACTCTCACTGACAGAACACAATGAGGTCAGATGGGCTTTTTCCGCAAAATGAAATGACTGTAAAGCTTCATAGAAAAGCCCTTCAGGAGCGATAAACGCAAACTCTGTCAACTGATGAAGGGCCTCAAATGAAGGGTTCAGCTTTTCTCTGAAAAACTCAAAGGGCGAAAAGCTGCACAGGTGAACAACAGCTGATCTACTGTACTAAAACTTGTGCCAAGCCGCTAATCTTCCATATCCATGTTGGTTTCAATATTTATATTGTTTACTCATTACATGGTTTTAATTTAAGATAATAAAAATGCAGGAGGTCCAATGATCAATTATTATAATATAAAATCTAAATCAGAAAGGCGGCAGGGTGGCTCAGTGGGTAGCGATGTCACCTCACAGCAAGAAGGTTGCTGGTTCGAGCCTTGGCTGGGTCAGTTGTTATTTCTGTGAGTTTGCAAGTCTAAAGACATGCTCTATAGGTGAACTGGGTAAGTTGTCCGTAGTGTATGATGTGAATGAGAGTGTATGAGTGTTTCCCAGTGATAGGTTGCAGCTGGAAGTAAAACATATGCTGGAGTTGAAGTTGGCGGTTCGTTCCGCTGTGGTGACCCCAGATTAAAAAAAAGACTAAGCCGAAAAGAAGATGAAGAATAATGAATGAAAATCAATATGAATTGCATTTTTTTAAATACACCTTGAATTATTTTCACTATATTTCTGAAAATATATGTACTATAAAAACAATACAATAAAAAATAGCTACTGAATGTATAAACATACATTTCTAAATGTACTTTTATAAGCTTGACTTAAAACACAAACACACCTTTCTTGTGTGTGTGTGTATTGTACACATTGAAAAGATAAGTAATATAATTTATATATATATATATATATATATATGAAACTTTATATTATTTACAACAAATCTATATATCACATTACATATTATGACTAACCACAGTCTTCTCTTGATTTACGGTTCTCTGTAGAATGTTGATTTTTCTTCCAGTCATGCCAAGTTGGTTCATTAGAGACGTGGTGCAAAACGTGGCAGAGCTACCAGCATCTAGAAAGGCATAGGTTTGTACAATTTTGTTCCCATTGTTTGCTTTCACTTTGACTGGAACAATTGCTAGTACCTATTTCATCTTACCGGCACCTATATTTACATCAAGAGATTTTCAATCTGAAGCACCGTTGGATGTTTTTAATTGCAGACTTTACAGGTTTCACGTCTTGTGCATGTTTTACTCATGTGGCCTCAAATAAGACATCCAAAACATATTTTGTCTTTAGGCATTTTCTTTTTAATCTGAGAACACTCATGGCATACACTTAAAATAAGTAAAAGTATATATAAAAATGTGTTATTTTTATGTATATTTTTACACATTTCCATATATTATCCAATGAATACAGATACAAATATTACATGCAAAATATTTTCTAATCACATTTAATAACAACATTTATTAGTTATTATTGATATATTTAATAAAACAGTTATCATATATTTAGCTTACAGCTTTTCTTACGGCGTGCATATTTTTAATGACCCTTTTATTCACATTTGTTTTGCAATGCATTGCATTCATTTTTCCTTCGGCTTAGT
This sequence comes from Danio tinwini, assembly GCA_903798205.1. Classification (NCBI taxonomy): domain Eukaryota; kingdom Metazoa; phylum Chordata; class Actinopteri; order Cypriniformes; family Danionidae; genus Danio; species Danio tinwini. The sequence continues at coordinate 457,069 of CAIGQZ010031614.1, read as the reverse complement.
CCCTTTACTCATCAGGGGTCGCCACAACAGAATGAACCGCTAACTGTTCCAGCATATGTTTTACACAGCGCATGCCCTTCCAGTTGCAACCCAGTACTGGGAAACACCCATACACCCTCTCATATGTTCACACATACACTATGGCCAATTTAGTTTATTCCATTTACCTATAGCGCATGTGTTGGACTTTGAGGGAAACTGAGGCACCCAGAGGAAACCCACACCTACACGGGGAGAACATGCAAACTCCACACAGAAATGCCAACTGACCCAGCCTGGACTTGAACCAGCGACCTTCTTGCTGTGAGGTGACAGTGCTAACCATTGAACCACCATGCCACCCTGCATTGCATTCAGACGGTACAGATGAGTGTTACGTCACTGACTCAACTCATAAATCAGATCATGTCTCTGCCAGATCATCTTCTGTCCTCATAAAAAGCAAAGCAGCTTTTGATGTTGAGACCTCTGCTCTGGAATCAGTGGAAACACACACAGATCTTATGAGTCTTTCATCTGGACTCTGTTATTCTGCAAACATATAAGACTCTCTGATTATTACCTGTTTGAAGAAACAACATCCTGATGCCCCAAAAACACCTCCAACATAATCAAGAAAGAAGATGGAAAAATATGTCCATCGCACTTTGAGACTTTTATTACCAACAAAAAGACAAAACAAGCACATTTACTGAGCAGGTTTTCATTATTTATGCTCTACCTGTGCTAACAATTGCACTAATACAGTGCTACTTCAACATGTTTCCAGAAACTCTTCAGTTTATCGGAAGCGAGCTGTTTTTCCACAGACTGGTTTAATAAACAGTGAAGAAGTGTGTTTAATATGCATGTGATTTAGAGTTAGATGTTCTCAGCGCAGTCATAAAGTGTCTGACCTCTGCTCAGAGTGTTTGAGAAGCGTCAGGAGATGCTGTGCTGAAGTGTCCCGTCTTCACCTCACAATTGCTCAACTTTACAAGACTGTAAACACATCTGTAAAGCTCCAAGTCACTGTAATCCAGCTATTTATTAACCGTTTCAGTGGAAATCCAGCAACGATGATGCAACAAAATATGGTCATAAATTTCATGCCACAAAGCAGCAAGCTTCCAGGTAAAGCTAAAACACAAAGCAGCTTTTGGCCTTTTTTCAAATCCAGTTTGATAAGATTCAACAATCTTCACTGCATTTCCAAAACACTTCATTCTGTAAACTTTATGAGTCGCTTTCCTCGTGGGGACCAGAAAAAAAATGGCCATACAAGTTTAAAATGACCTGGTATTGTTATACCTGTGGTTATACTCGCAATGTAAGAAATACAAAATACACACACACACACACACACACACATACAAACTCCCTGTTTTATACCTTCTGGCCACAGAAAGCACTGGAATGTGTTAGAGAAACACTAAAGAGGGAAGCAGTGTATGAGCTTATCAATCAAACAATACAGTTCACATAAACGGCAGCAATAAAGCGCGCAGTCGTTCCCACAACCAAACCATCCCATAAAAATGACCAGCACTGGAAAAGCAACAGCCCTAAACACACGTCTTCATCTGCCGTGATTTACAGCCCGGCGACACAATTAGACCTGAGCGTTTGCCTGCCATCACTTCTGTTCAACTTAAACACTTCTGACAAGCACATGATAGGCTGATGATTTACTGGCTAATTAATGAAATAATAAACGGGAGTCTCTGTGTGCGCTTTAATCTGTTCAGTAAGTCGCTGACTGATAAACGGACCCTCTTCTGATTGATAGGGCCAATTAGAGCCGCTTCGTTCTTGAATGGCGATGGGAACAATAAGTGTTGCTGCTCCGAATCCAAACGATGAGTAAACACATGAAAGCAGCTCGTAAGTGGATCAAAAGCAGTGGAAATTAACACAGAATCATGGAAAAATATGATATGACCTCAGTGAGTAGTGATATTGTTATGCAGGAA
>CAIGQZ010031614.1:447617-452617 GCA_903798205.1 Danio tinwini | reverse complement strand
AAGGTCAATTTACCGGTCAATCTACAATCCTACTCTCACCTATGGTCACAGGGTGGCAGGGCGCACCCTTATAGACAGGGTGAGGAGTTCTGTCACCCAGGAGGAGCTCGGAGTTGAGCTGCTGCTCCTCCACATCGAGAGAAGTCAGCTGAGGTGGCTCAAGGCATCTGTTTCGGATGCCTCCTGGACGCCTACCTAGGGAAGTGTCCAGGCATGTCCCACTGGGAGGAGGCCTCAGGAAATACCCAGGACAAGCTGGAGGGACTATGTTTCTTGGCTGGCCTGGGAACGCCTTAGGATCCCCCAGAGGAGCTGGAGGAAGTATCTAGGAAGAGGGAAGTCTGGGGTTCTCTCCTAAGACTGCTTCCCCCATGACCCAGCCCCGGAAAAGCGTTAGAAAATGAATAATGAATGAATGAATGAATGAATGAATGAATGATTGAATGAATGATTGTATGAATGAATGAATGAATGAATATAAAATTTTACAAAATAAAAAAAATATATTACATATAAATATATATAAAGTATTTGGTAACACTTTACAAGGTTGTATTAGTTAATACATTAACATGAACAAACAATGAACAATACATTTATTACAGTATTTGTTCATGTTAGTTCATGAAAATACAGTTGTTCATTGTTCATTGGTGTGACCACTTATTTATTTAAATATAAAATAATTTAATAATAACACAAAACATTTCAGTGTAAAAATTTCTAAAAGAATAATAAAATGTTTTCTATAGCAATATATTTTTAATGCAATTTATGTGATTAGGAGCTGAATTTTCTGCATCCTTACTTTAGTCTTCAGTATCATACGATCAAGACAGGCTTGTTGTGAATATGTACCCCCGTATACATTTCTGGAGAGCAAGAATTATGTAGCCAAAGGCATTTCAGGTTTAAAATGAAAGCTACGGGGTGGTATGATGCCACCGTTGGCTTCTGTTTCTTTTTGTGCTACCAGCTGACTGCTAACTTCCGTGTGGATGGCCTTTCCGATGTTACTAGTTTGGTCAGTGGCTCGCCGCAAACGTCAGTGTACTTGAGACGGAGAGAGAAGTTGACCAAGACAACAAGGTTCAAGTACGGCAAAGAATTGTTCCAGAAAGCAGGTAAAACATAAACAAAAGACAAAAAAATTAATTATCAAGTAAATAACAGGGTGAGAATGTAGTAAGGTTGAAAAGCATGGTAAAAAAATCAGCCGGCTGTAAAGGCTTTTCTTTTTCTGGATTTCTTCTGAAAACACAGCCAGTTGGGTTTAAGGGAAGGGGGTGATCGGGTCAATCGTTGCTTTTGAAAATACTATCGGTTGGGTTTAGGGAAGGGAGACTGTCAGTCGATCTGTCAGTCAGTCAGGCGACAGCGTTCTCTGGTGGATTTACACGAGAAGAGCAGGCGCGAATGCCACTCGCAAGAGAAATTTGAGATCTGAAAAAGTGTACACAGGGGCCTTTGGTGGATTCGAGAAAACAAAAACTGCAAAACAATTTACCTCCTGGGACATATTATGTGCTCTCCAGAAATGTATACAGGGGTACGTATCCATAATGAGCCTGGGTTGCATATGATCCTTCAGAATCACTCGTAGATCTGATTATCAAGAAGCACAATTACAATCAATGTAAAAACATCTACATTATTCTAAAACTACAAATGTGTTTACCATAAATGTTCTCGTACTTTAAAATAAAGTGTAATCAGATAGACTAAAAAAGTATAGTTTGCATGCAAAACAAACATTTTATGAAGCTGAAAATATCAAAACTGAAGAGAAGAACACAAGATAAAGCTGTGATTTTGCTTTAATATAACCAGTGTCTGGCTATAATAATGTATTATTTGAGAGACCTGTGTCTGAGAGAGTTAGAGATTCAGAGTTTATGAAGATTTGCAAGACATTGGTCCTCTTTTGTGTGGCTTAAAGCATTATTTTATGTGAAACATTAGCAAGGTCACGCTCAGACAGATGTGATTCACAGTGAATTACATAAGTTGATGTGACGTCAAACAGAGAAAACCCGTGTGTCGTCCTTCACCTGATTCACAGATCATGAGCTTCTTCAATAATCATTTCCTACACCGCACTACATCTCTACATCCAATCATAAACACGATGTGCTTTGTATTTATGAGTCTTATATTGGCCAATCTTACATCAGACTGAACGTGTATATAATTTATGGCGGCTGCTAAATATAAGCGCTGTGAGCATTTGCAGATGAGAGAGGTGGTGTGAAGATGCTGCTTGGAGGAGAACTACTTGTTATAATTCCTGCTTTCCCTTTCTATATTATATACGTGAACTGATAATCTTTCTTAAAAGATGCATGCTTTAAAATGAGCTTTGCTATTATGCTTAATTAATAATGTTAAACCATTAATAATAATAGGTAGATTTTAGAGACGAATAAAAACTTTGTACATGACTTAAGACAATAAAAAAACATTTCCATAGATGTTTTTTAAACATAATAAAATATATATGTTCATTAATATTCATTCTGCATCCACTTTGTTTTATTTATTAAGAAAATGTCAATATTTTTAGGCTCTTTAAGCTACTTTTTACTTAATAATTTGATTGTTATAGTGTACAATGACTTGCCTAATTACCCTAACTTGCCTAGTTAACCTAATTAACCTAGTTTAAGCTAAATACTAATATGCTGAAAAATATCTAGTCAAATATTATGTACTGTTATCATTGCAAATATAAAAGAAATCAGTTATTAGAAATGAGTTGTTAAAACTATTTTGCTTAGAAATGTGTTAAACGGAATAAAAGTTATATTAGTTATACTTATATTCTTATTTATTACTAATAATAATACTTTATAGTTTCAAATATAGGTGTGGTTTATGTATGTCATTTGGAATTGTGAAAAAAAAACATTTTATTGATAAAAAGTCAAAAAGCAGCAGATGCATTAGGGGTTGAGGGGTTTGTTTTAATGCTTTAGTTGTTACTTACAGTATGTGCTGTGTGATTTGTTATTTTAATTAGTATTGATTGTGTTCAGCACTTTGGGCAATGTTGTGTTATAAAAAATGTGCTAAATAAATAAATAACAACAACGACTACTACTACTGCTGCTGCTGCTACTACTACTACTACTACTACTACTACTACTGCTACAACAACAAAAACAACAACAAAAACAGCATTACCTTGGTAAAAACAATAACATTCAAAAATATTACAATGTTGTGCTATAAAAATGTGCTAAATAAATAAACAACTACAACAACTACTGCTGCTACTACAACTACTACTAATACTACTACTACAACAACAACATTAACAACAACAACAGCAACAAAAACAGCATTACCTTGGTAAAAACAATAACATTCAAAAATATTACAATGTTGTGTTGTAAAAATGTGCTATATAAATAAACTACAACTAAAACTACAACAACAACTACTACTACTACTACTACTACTACTACTACTACTACTACTACTACAACTAAAACTACAACAACAACTATTACTAATACTACTACTACTACAATTAAAACTACAACAACAACAACTACTACTACTACTACTACTACTACTACTACTACTACTACTACTACTACTACTACAACTACAACTAAAACAACAACTATTACTACTACTACAACTAAAACTACAACAACAACTACTACTACTACAACTACTACTACTACTACTACTACTACAACTAAAACTACAACAACAACTATTACTACTACTACAACTAAAACTACAACAACAACTACTACTACTACTACTACAACTACTACTACTACTACTACTACTACTACTACAACTAAAACTACAACAACTACTACTACTACTACAACAACTACTACTACTACTACAACAACAACAACAACTACTACTACTACTACTACTACTACTACAACAACAACTACTACTACTACTACAACTAAAACTACAACAACAACTACTACTACTACTACTACTACAACTACTACTACTACTACTACAACTAAAACTATAATACTTGTTTGTATTTCTAATCATTTAGACAGTTATGCTGCTTCATATTTAGTCTAAAACTGTGATAAACTCTAAAAATTTAACCATTTCTCTTCAGCAAAAAGTCAGACGATGGCTCTTTTTCCCTGACGTTCAGAGTTATGTCACCTTTACGCAAGATAAAGTGAGCTTGAGGGACATGTCGAAAGTTTAATATCCCAAGAGGGCTTAATGAGAGCGAACAGCCATCAGTCCAATCTGTTGTCAGACACACACAGCGCTCCACGTGTTCAGATGAAACGCCATATTTAGGAGAATTCAGTGTTTTTTTTGTCACCTGTGAAGCGTGTGAAGAGCTCTGACCGGGACACACTTTTATTTCTACCCATCATTTCTTCATCTCCACCTGAACTGCTGACTCCACTCTTTTGAGCCAGCAATTTTCTATTTTGCTTCTGGGAGCTGCTTTTTTTTAACAGTGTAATTCTCTCTGTCATTATTTCAAATTGGCTGGAGGTAAAGACTGGAGAAACAGGGGCAGAGAGAGAAACACAGGATATTTGGAAACAAAACCTATGACCAGAAACCCTACAAGCCCAACCTACGAGCAAAAAGACTGCACACTGCTCATGCTACTGTTGCAGAATATAATGCTAAATGTTTATATATAGCTCTTAACACAAAGCACATTGTTTCAAAGCAATGCTACTAACCAAGAAAATCAATTGTGGGATCCATACGCAGCTCTATGGAAGATAATGGTGTCATTATTCAACCCAGCGTAGTTCAGTATTGATTCAGTGAATATAGTTGAATAATAGTGCCAGTGTTGAAAGTTTTATGTAATATCAGATATACTGTATAAAGCACAGAATTATTGGGATATTTTTTGTTCAATGCTTATTCAATTAATGTAGTTGAATAGCAATGCCAATGTTGAACATTTAAATCGGCTCTACAAAACACAGATCTGTTTTGTTCAATGCTGATTCAATTAATGTACTTGAATTTCA
>CAIGQZ010031614.1:423375-437986 GCA_903798205.1 Danio tinwini | reverse complement strand
TCAAATATATAAATATACTATTTAAAAGTATTTACATAATAAAAACTACATCCAAATACTGTTTATACATAGTTAATACATAAATACCATCATTTTATTGGTTTAATTAGTTAAACATGTATGAGTTATGTGTGTGCATATACTAATTTAATATGAATTTGTCACTAATAAGATATATTTAATACATTATTGCATTCTTAGCAGATTAAAAACATATAGATAATCAATTACATAAATATTTGATATACACACAGCAGACTTTTTTTTCTACTTGATAATATTAACGTATGAACTAAAACTGAGCTTTATGCACTTAAAATTATTTAAATGCATAATGGGGTGTGTGTGCACAGACTTTTAATTTCAGCCAGCCAGCCCCAGCTCTTCCGGTGAACTATCTTTCCATTATAAAATTGCCATGTTTAAGGTCTGATTTCTTTAAAAATCAATGATCTTCACAACCTGATAGATATATGATATGAAGTGGGTCTCAGAACAGACAAGAAGCACTGCATTAAATTACATTTCCTCCCGCCATGTCTTTAAAATATGACAATTTGTTCTAGCATTTTCAATGGAGTTTCTGTGCTTGCCTGCTGATCCTGACGGTGCTAGCGGTTACATGGTCTTTCATCTGGTTTTATGCTTGAACAGCTAAATGAATGCTTAAGTCTATTAAACTGAATGTATTGTAATTACATTACAACATCAATGCTGTAAAAGGAACCTTATGAAATTGAAAATAGTCACATTAAGCTTTTACCGGAAGCTTATCATTGGCTAAAAAACACTAGCTGTGCATATAGCCCATTGTGAGAATGATGTAAATGTGACATCTCTGGTGATTCTCCGCTGTTTGTTCTATTCTTGTATTTATTTATTTAACATTATTATTTATGTATTTTTGTGTGCATGCTAAAACTGTTAAAACATCTTTTTAAAAGTATTAAAAAATGACTTAAATGCATTTAAGCACAAATGTTATGCTGTAATAAACAATCAGCATGGAGCAGCAAAAGTATCTGCTTTATAATCAACTGCCAATAACAGGGAGACGTCCTGAGGTCACAGCAGTCTATGGGGAATGAAGGGCTAACAGTGCAGATGGATTTGGCCTTCTCTTCAAGCCGATTGGATGAACAGAATTAACACGTTCGTCATTTACCCGAGGGGTTTAATGGGAGGATGATGGGATTCAGAATAAAACAGAGAAAGCCTGAATAAAGCATCTCTGGCTTAAGTTAATACTATCATCACATGCGTATGAGTCATTTGTTCTGTTATGCTAATTCATCAGGTCACGTGTGACATAAACAAAACCAATGATGCAGCTACAGTTTGAGACTGTTTGAAGATGTTTTCATAAAATATCAGCTTGACATTTAATGGGGAATCTCATAAAAGTGAAAGCTCAAAAGACAAATTCATTTCTATTAAACCCTCCCAAAATACCAAAAAGGTTTTAATAAAAAAAATACAGTTAAGCCTTGAAGACATTCATATATATATATATATCACCAGCCACTTTATTAGATACACCTTACTAGTTCTGGGTTGGACCCCTGTTTGGCTTCAGAACTGCCTTAATCCTTTGTGGCACAGATTCAACAAGATACTGAAAATATTCCCCAGAGATTTTAGTCCGTATTGACATGAGAGCATCACACAGTTGCTGCAGATTTGTCGGCTGCACATCCATGATGAGAATCTCCCTTTCCACCACATACCAAAGATGCTCTATTGGATTGAGCTCTGGTCTGAGATGATTCACGCTTTATGACATGGCACATTATCCTGCTGGAAGTAGCCATCAGAAGATGGGTACGCTGTGGTCATAAAGGGATGGACATGGTCAGCAACAATACTCAGGTAGGCTGTGGCATTGACACGATGCTCATTTGGTACTAATGGATTCAAAGTGTGTCAAAAAAATATCCCCCACACCATTACACCACTACCACCAGCCTAAACCGTTGATTCAAGGCAGGATGGATCAGCATTTTTCCAATCTTCTATTGTCCAATTTTGGTGAGCCTGTGCGAATTGTAGCCTATAGTTTCCTGTTCTTAGCTGACAGGAGTGGTACCCGTTGTGGTCTTCTGCTACTGTAGCCCATCCGGCTTATGTAGTCGATGTGATTGGCTAATTAGAAATTTGTGTTAATGAGCATTTGGACAGGTGTACCTAATAAAGTGGCCGGTGAGTGTACTTATATTTGTCAAAATACTGAAAATGATTTCAATTAAACACAAACATCAATAAAATATTTTCAAAACTTTTTTTCTATAAAAAAATAAATACTGTCAAAAAGAGGTTTTATTTTTTCACCATCAGAAAATGACAATTGATCAGAAAAACAAATGTCATGTTTCATGTGTTTTCTGAGTGAAATTCAGAATTATAACATATTTGTGTATCACTTGGACTGAAGTTAGTCATTATTTACTTCAATACCCGTACATTGGTGTTGTGCATTAATGTGTGTAAATATGAATGCTTTATCTGTTGTTTTATGCATAAATTATCTCTTTAAGGTAAAAAGCAAATAATATTCAAAAAGGTAAAAAGATATGCAAAACATATTCAGAGTAAAACAAAAATGACAACTTTACTCAAAAGCAAAACTTCATAAATCCAGACAAATTGAGAATTATCTTGTTTTCACAAACTATAAAACTGAAACAGTTTAAAGCTACACCAAAGAGATTTCAATATTTTCTAAACAATTAAGATCAAAATAAGCAAAATTAAGAAAAATTAGAAAAATTAACCATAATTCTTATAAACCTAAAAAAATAAATAACATAATAATGTCATAATAAAAGTCTGAATGCTAATCGAAATTTAATCAGAGAACATGCACAGCAAATGATCTGCTTGACCAGTGGTTTAGCATGGTTTAGCAGTCACATGACCTGTCTGACGTCAGCACAGCGGTGTTGTGTGACCTGCGTGCAAACCAGATCAGCATTATTCAGCGATCTACATTAAGGCCGTTCATAATGAACTCTTTCAGTCGACTCCAGCAGCACAGCATAAGCAGATGCATCTGTAACACACACACACACACACACATATACACACTCCGGCTGCATGTGTTTCCCATTAACAGCAAAACTCCACACCTCGGACTTCCATCTCCTCATGCGGTTTACTCTGAATACAAGCAGAGATATTATATTTTAAGTGACGTGCATTTGAATGTATTTATCTGACGAGTGCATTAATATTATCAGTTTGTGGTCGCTGCAAAAATCCTGAGCGGCTTCAAACACTGACTTCACACATTCTTCAGATTGCAGCTGTAATGTTTCTCAGACCAAAGAGCGGTGGAATAACTGCCTTGATAACCGCGGCCAATCGTCTCCTGAGCCCCCACGGTTACAGCATTAATAAATCAATAAAGAAGCCTTCAGAAGCCTTGCACCACGGACAAACAGAAACGCAGCAGAGCGTCTGGATAAATGAGCAAATCTGACAACACGCTGCTTTACTCCTGAAAACCAGGCCTGTGATTACATATTTGCTTTTCTTCAACTTCAGTAATGACTTTTGTTATTGTTCTGTTTCTAGAAATGACAAAAACAACTTTGATACAAACTTTGATGACCTCAACAGTGCAAAAAACTACATCACCCATGATGCAGTACAGAGACTCCACCAATCAGAGCGTTGCAGCAAGTCCACTCTAAAATACCGCTACTATATTTTAATATATTTAAATGAGCAGTTTGACATTTCTCAGCAGTTCAATTAGATTTTGTTATTCACAATGTGTAAAAGAACTGTTGTTGTTTTCACCATTAAGGTCAAGTTTATAATGTTGTAACACTTATAATACAAACATATATTTTTAAAACTGCATTACCCATGATGCAATAGAGATATCTCCACCAATCCACCAATCAGAAAGCTACAACAAAAGTGTCAAAATAGATATTTGTCTTCACCCACTCGAACATTCCAACACATAAATATTTATGTATGTAAATACATATTATGCAGCACATTTTAAATATATTTAAAGGAACAGAGTCCCAGACTTTTGTTTAGTTTGGCATTTCTCAGTAGCTTTTAATTGAATTCAATGGACTTTAGTTCGTTCCACCATTAAAGTTAAGTGTATAATGTTGTAATGCTTCTATTACAAATACAGAATTTAAAAAGTACATTACCTATGATGCAGCACATTCTACTCCACCAATCAGAGAAGTGCAGCAGGAAAAGGGACAAAATAGACATTTACCCCCGCTCACTCTTAAATACTGCTACTAAAATATTTATGTATGTAAATTCATATTATGCACCAGATTTTAAATATATTTAAATGACGAGTTTGACGTTTGTCAGTAGTTTTTAATTAGATTGTGTTATTCACAATGTCTGAAAGGACTGTATTTTTTTCCATTATTAAAGTCAAGTTTGTAATGTTGTAACATATCCAAAATATATGTTTATTTTTAAAACTACTCCATTAATTAAGAGTTGTAGTGGGTAAAGGGTCAAAATAGATATTTAGCTTTGCCCACTCCAAATATTCATTCATTTTCTTTTCGGCTTAGTCCCTTCATTAATCTGGGGTTGCCACAGTGGAATGAACCGCCAACTTATCCAGCATTTGTTTTACGCAGCGGATGCCCTTCCAGCCACAACCCATCTCTGGGAAACATCCCTACACACTCATACACTACGGACAATTTAGCCTACCCAATTCACCTACACCACGTCTTTGGACTGTGGGGGAAACCAGAGCACCCGGAGGAAACCCACGCGAACACAGGGAGAACATGCTAACTCTACACAGAAACGCCAACTGACCTAGTCGATGCTCGAACCAACGACCTTGTTGCTATGAGGCGACAGCACTACCTACAGCACTACTTAAATATTTGTGTATATAAATGCATCTTATCCACCAAATTTAAAATCTATTTGAATGAAGAATTTGATGTTTCCCTATATTTTCTTAATTAAATTGTTATACACATTACCTCAGCGAACTCCATCATTAAAGTCATTAAGTTTAGTCTCAAATCTCTAATCTATTTGGACTGATTTTCTTATACTTCTTTGCTTCAGGTTTATAATGTGGTGATGCTTATGAAACAATGTTTTATAAATCCCTATTGTAAAATAGGGGAAGGGGGGGGGGGACTTGGATCAGAAACAAGTTATCTTTCAAATTCTGTCATTGTTTATTAATGCTGTTTGATTTTGACAAGCTGCTTTTACATTTATCTTTTTCTGTTGTTGTTGTTGTTGTTATTATTCAGTTTAATCTGTCTTGAACTTGTTTAAAATTTGTCATTGAATTTAAATTGTATTATTTTTTCTACTAGTTTTTAAGCCTAATAACATCTAGCAAACGGATGACCATTGAAAAGTAGCCTTTGGGCTAATTTGGGTACATTTATATGTTCGTTCGTTTCTTTGTTCATTATTTGATCAATCAATCAACCAATCAATCAAAAAAAGAGAGGGTTATTGCTTTTTATTGAAGATGCCTCATTTCTAATGGTAGCAAAGTGAGTGAATGCTATCATAAACAACACAAATCACATCTCATTTTAATGCTCAACAGTGTTAAAACAAAAATAAAATTCAAAAAGCGACTAATTTATCTTTCGTTTTTCCTTTCTGAGGTACCAAGGCACATACTGAACTGCTATTTTTGCGCACGCTCCTAACTAAACATGCTAAACATTTAAATGCACACAGACAGATATATAAAACAACCACAGAATACTACAACTCATTATGCTACATCAACAAAACAATAAATATGCCCTGGAAGAGTTTTTCCTATTTCAAAAGCAAGTGTTTTTCAAGTCACAGGGTTTGGTAAGGCAATATCGCTGAGCCCTGCCGCTCTTGGCGAACACCTGTAAGACGCAGCCACCTTTTCCGATAACTCTAAAATGTGTGGGATGCTAAGAACGAGAGGCGTCCCGCTGCCAACCTCAGCAAGATTGACTGACTCGATGTTTCCACACATGAATCCCTTGAAAAATGCGCAGTCCAATATTCACAACTGACCAAGACCCTGCGTCGAATGCAGTCGAAACGCCTTGAGTTTCAACCCAAATCCTATAAAAACCTGTTTCTTGTTTGGACTAAATGGAGCTAAGCCACATTCTCCATTTGTTTCCAGAACCTGGTTTTGGAAGAGGTTTAACACTGTTGTTTGATGTTTTTGTTGGGCTACACCACAGCCAAAAGTTCTGCCGCTTACAGAAACTCTTTAACTTTACGGCAATATAGCCGATATGTTGAAAACGAATGTGAAAAGTTGACCCGATTTGACACCTAGCTTGTGCTCAAACACACTGTGTCATCTTAGATTAGCCAAAAACACCAAGCAGAAAAAGTGTTAAAGTGGAAACCTCAGCTTCAACTTACACGCTACTCATGTTTGTGGACTCTTTACTAACACGATTTATTACTAAAAAAGGATTTGTTAAGGGATTTAGAAACCTTTTTGTAAAGCGTACACTACTTCAACATTATCCAATGTGTTACTAACATTTGTAAATGCATTACTAACATGGTTTATCAGTAACAATTGCTAAAGTGATAGTTCACCAAAAAATGATTGATCATTTACTCACCCTTGTTTCAAACCAGTTTGAGTTTCTTCTGTTGAACACAAAAGAAGATATTTAGAAAAATGCTGAACATCTGTAACTATTGACTTCCATGGTATTAATTTTTCTTTCTATGTAAGTCAATGGTTACAGGCTTTCTTCAGAATATCTTCTTCAGTGTTCAACAGAAGAAAAAAGAATCATAAAAGTTTGAGGGTGAATTAAATAGTGAGTAAATTTTCATTTTAGGGTGAACTATATCCCTTTAATCAGGAGTGTATTTGACCCTGTCTCAAATCCAGCCACAGACAGAAGTTTGAATAATAACGGAGGGTTCAATATTTACAGCTTAACACCAAACACTTTCAAACAACACTAAAAGTGCAAAGCTTCGCCAACGCTCTTGGGATTTTGCTACGTTAGCCTTCATCCTTACAAACACGTAGCGTCTCGTGTCTGACAGCCGTCCAGCAGAGTTTGGATTGTGTTAGCATAACTGTGAAGGGCCCTGAAAACATCGTGAAGACACGGAAAACAAACTGACAGGAAGAGGAATGAGGCCAAGATCCTTTCACACTCAGTTATTTGACTCGATGTCCGGCATGACGTCCAGCGCTTCGGCTCGGTGCAACGCTCCATTACACGTCTGCCTGTCCCGCTGGCACTTTTGCAAGAAGAACAATGTAAACACAGTGTCTGAAAATGTTTCTCCTTCCCATCCCAAGAGCAGCTGTGTAGCAAGTTTAGCTTTTTCAGACGAGGGAAAAGAAAGAACAGGAATCTTTGGATGAGAAAGACATGGTTGGGGTTATCAGATGATTAATGGAGTGTGTGCAAATGTCCACCGCTGCCAAAGTCCGCTTTACACCAGCTTAGTTTACACTGATCACTTCCACACACCAGCCGATGCTGTGCATAAATGTGACAAGGGATGGGCAATAAGCAGAGCCAGACAGAATCTGCAGAAATTTTGGTAACACTTTATAATAACTACACACTATGAACTATTTGTTAAGCATTAGCAAATAGTGAATTCATTATCTGTTAAGCATTAACTCTACATTAATAAGCGTTAGTCAGCAGTTTATAACTGCAGCTAAAAATGCTGTATTCTTGATTTATAACCACATTTATAATGTACTTAATAACTGTACTTTCATACTTTGTTAATGATTTATTTTTCATTACTAAATTAAGTATTGCATTATTAACAAACCAGTTATTTAAGCATTGTTGGTTGTTTTTTAAGATCATTCAGTACGAGTTAGTAAATGATAAAAAACTATTCAAATTAACATTTATAATTCTTATTATTCAGGCATATACTAATAGTTAATTTGTATGTTAATAAATGTTTTATTAACTCAACTTCATGCAGTTTTGTGACCTAATCTAAAGTGAGGACTATTTATGCTTTATAAATCCCTTATAAATGACAATATAAGGCTCAGTTAAATTCTAAACAGGAAAAAAGAACATAAATGACATTATTAATTTCTATTCGTATGAAGATATGCAAATTAAACTATATCAAATGAAAAACAAATCTTTACAACCTTATCGAAAATAAAATGACTGTACAGTTTAAACATTTCATCGTATTATATGATTAAATTATTATATTGTTGTTGTTTGTTTTATTCAATTTTATGTCGTATTTTGACACTCCTGTTATTCAGCAGTTTAAATTTTATAATAATTTTAGATTGCAAAGATTATTATTTATTTGATACCAAGCCTTCATTTATAAAGGATTTATAAAGCATAAATAGCCCTCACTTTAGATTAGGTCACAAAACGGCATGAAGTTGAGTTAATAAAGCATTTATTAACATACATAGTAACCATTACTAAATGCCTGAATAATACGATATATAAACGTTGATTTCAATAGTTTATTAATCATTTACTAACTCATTCTGAATTATCTTACAAACCACCAACTACTCTTAAATAAAAATGGTTTGCCAATGATTTATTCTGCATTACTCAATTAAGTATTGAATTAAGTATGAATGTACAGTTATTAAGCACATTATAAATGTGGTTATAAATCAATTAATACAGCATTTGTAGCTGCAGTTATAAACTGCTTACTAACGCTTAATGTAGAGGTAATGCTTAACAGATAATGAATTCACTATTTGCTAATGCTTAATAAATGGTTCATAGTGTGTAGTTATTATGAAGTGTTACAGAAATTTTTTGCCATTTCTGCACAGAATTTAGTAACAAATTTGTGGATTTATGCAGAATAATTTTCAGAATGTACACTGTAAGACATTGTATTGTATTTTTGCGGTAACTTACTGCCCCTCTACAGTAATTTACCTGTAAATGTGTTTTACAGTAGCAGGGCCCTACCGCAATTTCATTATTTTATGGTAAAATCATTCATTCATTTTCTTTTCAGCTTAGTCCCTTTATTAATCAGGGCTTGGCACAGTGGAATGAACCGCCAACTTATTAAGCATATGTTTTACGCAGTGGATGCCCTTCCCATCACTGGGAAACATCCACACACTCATTCACACACATACACTACGGACAATTTAGCTTACCCAATTACCCTATAGCACGTCTTTTGATTGTGGGGGAAACCAGAGCACCCAATTTTTTGCAGTGCTTTTACTGTAATTTATTTACAATTTACTGTAGCTGTACAAACTTTTTATTTTTAGTATTTACTATTAAAATAAATTAATTCCAAACAAGTGACTCATTTATTCATTAACAGCCTTATTTTTGGCTTTAACTACAGTAGCAATACTTGATTACTTTGATTATGGTAAAATACCACAATTTTTTTTATGTGCAGTAAGTTACTGTAAAAGTTTTAAATTGAGCCACAATGCAGTGTATATTACAGTAGTGAACTGTAAAGATTGTGGTATTTTACTGGGTATTTTTGCAGTAAATAACTGTAAAAATGACGGCAAAGTCTAATAGTGTAGGACATAGGTCTCAAACTCAATTCCTGGAGGGCTGCAACTCTGCACAGTTTTGCTCCAACCCTGATCAAACACAGCTGATCCAACTAATCAAGGTGTTCATGACTCTTTTAAACATTTCGATTATTTGGATCAGCCATGTTTGATAGGGTGAAAAGCACATAAAAATAATAATAATGGGATAGTTGGCACAAAGGTTTTAATGCTGTCACCCTTCACTTGTTCCAAACCTTTATAAGTTTCTTTCTTCTGTGGGACATAAAAGAGGATAAAGCTAGAAACCTGTAACCATTGACTTTCATAGTATTTGTTTTTCCTACAATTGAAGTCAGTGGTACCACTTGAGGGTGAATACACATTGAGTAAATTTCATTTATTTTTGGTGAACTATCCCTTTGACTTTAATTTAAGGTAATGAAAATCAAATTGGAAACAGTCGACTGGTAAACAATGCTGCAGTAGGCACCTCATGTAATATATGTACTAAAAGAAAGTAAATATTACCTTACAGATTGTATTTGACATAAATTATCAAAATTTTTGCATATTATTCACATATTGTTTGCAATATACCAATACAATTCTCCCTACTATAATAAAGACTTATTTTAACAACTATAAAACATAATCTGTATAATGAATTATTACAGTAGCATGCGTGCCATACAGTTTTGACCCTATTTGACACCTAGCTTATGCTCGAATACAGTGTCATCCTAGATTAGCCAAATCACCAAGCAGGGGAAAGTGTCAAATTGGAAACCTCAGGCCCTCCAGGAATTGTCAATGGAACCGCTTGAGGGTGAATAAATATGGAGTACATTTTAATTTTTGGGTGAACTATCTCTTTAAATTTAATTTAAGGTTTCCAATCAAAATCCAATTGCAAACACTTGACTGGTAAACAATGCTGCAGTAAGCATCTCATGTAATATATCTACTAAAAGACAGTAAATATCACCTTACAGATTGTATTAGACATAAATTATCAACATTTTTGCATATTATTCACATATGACTAAAGCGATATCTTATAATTTGCAATATACCTGTAAAGATTCTCCCAACTATAAAAAAGACTTGTTTTAACAACTATAAAATATAATCTGTGTAATGAACTATTACAGTAGCATGTGTGCAATACAGTTTTACATTTATGAGCTTTATTACAAACAGATTCCCTGAAATAGCCTACTTCCTAATAATTAGCCAACTAATTAACCTACTAATTGACTTTATATCATCAATCAGGTGTTTGAAATTACTTCTATTTGTGATCAGACGTTTCATATCACAGATTGAAGATGAAATCATACTTTTATTCATATTATTCACAGTGATAAAGGCTAATTTAAAAGTTATTATTAACTTTTAATAATAGGCCAATAAGCTTTGCATTATAAATGCACATTATTCTTGTATTGATAGAACACAATTAATCAATATATTGCCACATCTATTTGTCTTCATGTTTGACCTATTTATTCCTTTCAATAGTCTGATAGCTGATCTCTTTTCTTATGTAAAGCAAATGTAAAGTTTATGCACAAGGTCGCTCTCTAGCGTAAAGTATGAATGAAACAGCAATAACATTACGGTTTGTGATCAAGCTTGATCAGCTGCTTCAGTGTGTTTGATTATGAATTATCAGCAATAATATAGTTATCGCAATAATAGCAGAAGAAAGAAACGAGAGGTTCATTTGGGACTTGTGTTCATGCACTTGGCTCATATTCTTTGTTCACTGTGAATGAATTAAACTGGGCTATCATTCGAACGAGAGACCGTCATGTGTCACAATCACTCACAACAAGGAGAGAAAGAGAGCGGAAGAGTTATGAATGTGTAAAATTGACTGATGACCAAAGACAATTAAAGCGACATGAAGATGTTATTGAAACTCTTCAGTGATTTACTTATCTTTTTTTCTGCAGCTTAATGAAGTCAAACAGAATGTTTGACAAGATAGAGGGAGAAAAATCTAGGTAGATCTGATGCTTCAACCCTGGAGTTGTTCAGACATGCCAATTATATTAATAGAATTTATTAATACAAAAATTAAATTAAATAATGATTTTTATCACACAAAGACTTGAGTGAAATGATGCAACCTACAGAATGTGTCACTGAGAGAGTCAATTGATGAATCAGAATGAGTAAAATTGGTAAACAGATTCGAATAACTCATGCTACTAAACTAAATTAAAATAAAAAGAGTTACCTATAGAAAGAGCCACTGAAGAAATCCAACTGAATCTTTTTGATAAATAGATTCAAAATGTAATTGGTGAACTGAATCAAATTGTTGAACAGATTCAAATGATTCAAAGTACTCAACTGAATTCAAATAAAAAGAGTTACCTACAGAAAGAGTCACTGGAGAAATCCAAATGAATCTTTATGGTGAACAGACTTAAAATATAAGTGATGGAATTAATCGTTTTGGTGAACAGGTTCAAATGATTCAATCTACAGAACTGTAATAAAATAAAAAGAGGTACCTACAGAACGAGACACTGAAGACATTTAAATGAATATTTTTGGGGAACAGATTCAAAACATACACTATAAATAAACATTCTCAAACTTGAATAAGAGTAATATTGAGAAAGGTTCAATGATTCAGCTCACTGGATTGAATAATAATTTAAAAATATGATCTAAAGCCCAATGGATTGAATAAGATTCACCAGCATGAAGTGCTGTCACTGACAATGTCAAATAGTGAACAAATCTGAATGAATCTTTATGATGAACAGACTCAAAGGAGTCATCAGAATGAATCAAAAGCCACAGCACATTTTCAGCTATGGAGGACTTAAAAAGGAGTAATCAGATCCTGAATGTGCTTCAGTTCAGACTGCGGTTGATGCTCCAGTATTGGTTAAGAACCAAAGCCCGAGGCTCTCGAAAGTGGCCACAGGAACTGGGAAATGGTTTCCACATGCAGTCCACTTCTCTCTTGTACATCACTTCCTCCCAGACTCTAAAACAATGAGCCCAAAATCAACACCAGACCATGCATGATGACTGATAGTGTGCTATTCTACATGCTCACTATCTAGGGCTGATTACTGCCAACAAAATGGCCAATTTTGAATTGATGACCAATCCTAATTAGCTTCCACCAAACAGTTTTAGTTAAGACTTCCATGTAATTTAAAATAGCCATGTATTAACTTTGTAATGCATTTAAAACTGGTCTATCATTTTGATTTATGGGTTTGTTGGTGTTACAATGATGATGATTTCTTTATAAAAGAGAAAATATTTTTCAGCTGAAATGAATTTAAATCAATTAAATCCCTTTGTTTATAACTCATCATCTCTGAAGCATCATCATTGCTCAAAGCAGTCTAAACATATGAATCCTGCAAAAAAACACATCAAAACAGCATAAATATTATGAATTATGAACATTATAAATCTATGAATGCGTCTATTTATCTATCCAAATGTATTTATTAATATAATTTGATGCTCATCCAGAAAAAAAGATGATTATGACAAAAACATGTAAAATCTATCTGAAAACTATCTATCTATCTATCTATCTATCTATCTATCTATCTATCTATCTATCTATCTATCTATCTATCTATCTATCTATCTATCTATCTATCTATCTATCTATCTATCTATCTATAACAACAACAACAACAACAATAATAATAATAATAATAATAATAATAATAATAATAATAATAATAATAACAGTAATAATAATAAATCAAAAATCTTTTTGTCTCTGTTTGTCTGGGTGATTTAATTCAATTCAAACAAATCCAATTCAATTCAAATTAATTGAGTATTAATTGATTTAATTATCTGCAGCACTTTTCATTAAAAAACATATTTCCAAAGCAGCTTTACAAATGAAAAGATTCAGACAGAATCAAACTCACTCAATCAGTCCAATCACAACACTGCTGCTCTGACAAACACCAAACTCTTCCCACAATCCTCTGCTCCGACCATCAGAGTCTCATGACGTGAGAAGAGAGAGGAGATTCACAGCCAGCGCTGCTCATTTATCAATCAAACTCTTGCACAACAGCCTTTAATTCACAGCAGCAGCAGAGAGAAAAACTGCAGATGCAGGACCACACAGAGCAGACACAAAACACTGGATCTGCTAATGCATTTTTTCAGCAGGCAGATAGTGAAGACGCTATTATAGCACTGCATGGAGAATAGTTTGAGAAATGTGTCAGTCAGTTGGAGCACCAACACCAACAAACTAAAGGACACTATATATATATCTAAACATTTCACTCACATTCACTGTCAGATACAGTAAAGTCACAATGCATTTACATAGACATCAGTAATAGAATGATTTGCCTTAATCTGAATAAGACAATAATATGATTAAAGTGTTTACATGAGTTGCTTACTGAATGTTCCTTTCATGTTCCTGTTTTATATGTTATAGTACATGGTTAATAAATGTAAATGTACTTGAGTGTTGAATAATGACTGTTAAAAACAAGACTTCAGTTTTAATTCACTACAAGGAAATGTAATAGAATGAAGGGATAGGAAGGATTAAGGATTTCAAACACTTTCAAGTATTCTGAAGTATGTAAAATAAATGTCTTTTTAAAATGATAAAATATGAACTAAACTAATTAAAAACATTAAATGGCAATTTAATCACATCAAATAAAAATACTTAAATATAAAAACTGTACAGTTTCAAAAATTTAAATCACACACATATACACACACACACACACACACATATACACACACACACACACACACACACACACACACACACACACACACACATATATATATAAATATATATATATTAAATGCAACTGATAAAAATTTATAATAAAATAAAAATAAAAAGGGGTCTGAGGCAAAAATAAAAACGTTTTAAAATAAAAAAATTATCTAGGATATTTATATTAAATCAAAGTAAATTGGTCTCACTTTACAATAGGGCGACATTAGATAATGTTAATGTATTTACTAAAATTAACCAAGAATAAACTTACACAGCACTTATTATCTATCCATCTATCTATCTATCTATCTATCTATCTATCTATCTATCTATCTATC
>CAIGQZ010031614.1:379811-419883 GCA_903798205.1 Danio tinwini | reverse complement strand
ACACACACACACACACACACACACACACACACACACACACACACACATTAGAAACACATCCAAAACCACAATTGGCAGCGGCGCTGAATAATCAGATTGAATCCAGTTGATAAGATGCAGGGCTGTATCTCCATCTGACTCACAGAGAGCTTCATAAATCGCAGCGGTGACGCTCTCAGGGACAGAAGGATGAAAACACGAGCCCATTCCACACCGTCACACAATAAAACAAACCGTCCCGGAGCAGTGAGTCTGCCAGAGACACCAAATCAGCCAGACCATAGTAATCAAGCCGAACACACAGAGTGTCCTGCTGCAAATGGACAGCCACAGACACAGTAAAGGCACACTCTAGGAGAAAACACTGTTCACTGACAGCAGATGAGGATGAGTATGCAAATATAACAATACTCAAGTAATACTCAAAGGTATAGGCATTAATTTAAAGGGGACTTAAAGGAGACCTAATATGTCCCTTTTTACAAGATGTAAAATAAGTCTCCAATGTCCCACAGCTCAAAATACCACACTAATATATTTTGATAACTCTCTGAAACCCTTTTTAAGCTTTCTTCCAAATTGTGCCATTTTGGTGACTGTCGCTTTAAATGCAAATGAGGTTGTGCTCTTTTCAAAAGAGGGCGGAGCTACAAATGCTTGTGCATCAGCATAGTGGCAGATCTAAAACAGGACTATCGTTGTCTGTCTGAAAAATTGTCAAAGTGTTTCTGCAGACACTTTTTAAGTGTGATTACAAACAACATAATTAATTAATATTTACCATTAGAAGTTGCTTGTTTTTACACACTGCTGCCACACAAATGTGCTTAAACCACTTACAAAAGTGATTTTTGCATCATACTTCCCCTTTAAGAGATAGTATTCCCTCTGCAAAAATATTTCATCATTTACTCTCCCTTGACTGATTACAAACCCTTTCAGAGTTTACTTTTTCTGTTGAATAGAAAAGAAGATATTTTGAAAAATGTTGATAAAGTGAAAATGGTACATAAAGATATCAATTGTAAGAAAAACAAACAGCATGGAAGTCAATGGCTACCAGCCTACAACATTTTTCAAAATATCTTCTTTGGAGCAAGTCAAGATTGAGTAAATTATGACAGACTAATTTTGGGGGGAGTGAAAGATCCATTAAAAGGAACATTACCAAATATAAATAAATAAAATCACTCACAGATCCATCATTAGATATTATGCTACTTCGGTATGGAAGCAAAAGCACACTGATTTTGATGTTTAAATGCAAATGAGCTGATGTTCTGCACCTTTTTAAATCGCAGAAGAGGGTTTAGACCTGCTGCAAACGCAGGTCTATGTAAGTCTACAGCACGAATACAACCGGCCTCTAAACAAGCTGAGAGAGAATCTCAAGAGCTCTACTGGTGTTCCTATTGGCTGTCGCTCAAGAAAGTCGCTCTTCAATTGCATGAAGTTAAAGGATTCTCAATTTTGTTGCGTCGCTCGATATGCCCACCTGGTCGCCAACAGCTGCTGTCGCTTGTGTAGATGGAGGTCGCCGGAAGTCGTTTGCTCTTCATTGAAATTAATTGTCGCTTGCAGTGTGAATGAGACATAACAGACTCAAAATGTACACAAAGAAAGATGACTATCAGACGAGCACGTCATGCGAGTATAACGTTAAGCTCTCTTTTCACTATTAAATAGATAAGGTTACATCAAAAAACATACTCACACATGAAGAATGAGTTGACAATATAAGATGTGTGTAAACATTTGGGAAAGAATCACATGCATCTTAAGCAGAATCTGGCCTCTTTGGCTAGATTTATACAGGATAATGTGATGTGTCAAAACTCAGGTCCACTATAGAGGGGTTTTGAGTTCCTTCAGAAACAACTTCTGCTGGAGTGATTTTGTGCTTTATACATTTGCAGATCTTTTTTTTATACAACATGATGCATTAAAGATGAAAAACATTTGCAATAGAAGTCGATGGGGAGAGAACGTGTGAATTGATTAAATTCTCAGTTTCAGTTTTGTAACCACAAGATGCAATGATGCGTGTTTGTTTGTGTGTGCTGGCCTGTTTTAGCATGAAAAATCACTTACCTTTTTGTGTAAATGATCCCATTTTAAAAGTGCCAGGATGCAACAAAATCGAATAAAGGCTAAAAATCGTTTAACAGTTTATGAAAGAATTAATCAAATTAAATCAAAGATTTAATCACATTTTTTAACAGTTCTTCAAGTTAGGTCAAATGTATTTAGATCTAGTTTATTTCTATTGTATATCTAACATTTGTATATTTAACATTTGCTCATTTAAAATAATTATTTAATAGGCTTTTCATTATGGTTTTCTTTAGTATTATTTATTTTTCAATCATAATTATGGAAGTTTGTAAGAACCCTCCGTTTCTAAAGTTGAACACATTATTTATTCAGTTTCTGTATTTTAACCAAAAGGTCCAACAGTGTGTGTTAGCATGTTATTAAATGAAAATCACTTACCTTTTTGTGTGCAAAATATTCAATTTTAAAGCTGCCGTGATGAAACATGTGCAATACAACCAAAAAACAGCTAAAAATTATTTAACAGTTTAAGGAAGAATTCATTAAATCAAAGGTTTGAAATTTAGAAAGTTGTTTACAATAAATGTAATGCAGGAAAAGCTGCAACTACTGAATATTCAACAGTTATGAGAGTAATGTTAGTGCCCTATTAAATGATTAAAAAGCTAACAATGTTCCAGTTTATTTCTATTGTATGAGCAGTATTCAATACATATTTAAAATAATCACAAGTTGTGGTTTTCTATGTGCCTATTTTGTCTATTCAAACCACTACCTGTTCCTTTTTCATAATAAATGAAGTCTTCTAGCAAAGATGATGGCATTATTTATTCAGTTTCAGTATTGTAACCAAATGATGAAACTGTGTGTGTGTGTGTGTGTGTGTGTGTGTGTGTTGGCATGTTTTAACATGAAAATCACTTATCTTTTTGTGTAAAATGTCAGATTTTAAAACACGTGCAATAAAAGCAAAAAATGGCTAACATTTATTCAACAGTTTACGGAAGAATTCATTAAATCAAAGTTTTATCAAACTTAAACATCTGTTTATAGTAAATGTAATGTAGGAAAACATCTAGCTAACTTTTTTTAATCTGAGAATAATGTTAGTGTCCTACTAAATGATTAAAAAGCTAAAAATGATCCAGTTTATTACTATTATGTGAGCATTATTCAATGCTTGTTTAAAATAATCACTCGTTGTGGTTTTCTATGTGCCTATTTTGTCTATTCATACCATTATTTGTATCTTTTTCAATCATAATGCTGGAAGTCTGCTTGTACTCTCTGTTTCTACAGATGAACACAATGTTTATGTAACTGTAACAGAATATTGATACCTCTTCCTATGCTGATTATGTAACACCGATCCAAGTATTCAGTTTCTCCTCAAGTCTGGCTGAACGTGACATCTTGAAAATGAAGGCACTCTTGAACGCTGATTTATTCATCTGTCAACGTAAAAAAACAACAAGTCAAAATAAAGCTACACCCTGATTAAAGATGATTAAAGAATCACCTACAGGATCTATTTAACCAAGCTAAATTAAAGCCAGACAATTCACTCTAATGTGGCGATGTGGTGAAGAAACATGACTAAAAAACTGGAGGCCAAGAGACACAAGCTATCATCCAAATCCTAGTATGACCACTGCATAGACAGCATTTTAAGGCATCAGACTGTATCATTTTTGTGGCACAGCGCTAAAAATGTCAAGGTCATGGGTAAATTCCCACTAAATACATGAACAATGAGTATTCACTTTGAATGCATGTCAAAAATTAATAAAAGTATTCAAATACATTAAAATAAATTAAAATATATATCATTAAGTATATATAAAATGTATTTAAATATATATAGTGTCAAACAAGGGTTTACAAGCGTTATTATTGTAAACTAAAACTTCATTGCATTGATCATTTTTATAAAGCTGAAACTAAATAATTGCAATCCTCAAATTAAATGCAGGCGACGCAGTGGTGCAGTGGATAGCACTGTCGCCTCACAGCGAGGTCGCTGGTTTGAGCCTCGGCTGGGTCAGTTGGCGTTTCTGTGTGGAGTTTCCATGTTCTCGTGGGTTTCCTCCGGGTGCTCCGGTTTCATCAATTCAGGTGAATTGAGTATGCTAAAATTGACCGTAGCGTGTGAGTGTGTGTGTGAATGAGTGTGGATGTTTCCCAGTGATGGGTTGCAGCTAGAAGGGCATCCGCTGCGTAAAAAGTGCTGGATAGATTGGTGGTTCATTCTGCTGTGGCGATCCCAGATTAATAAAGAGACTAAGCCGAAAACAAAAAAATTAATGAATTAAACTAAATGCAAATGATATATGAAACAGAAATACAAATCTAAAGCTAGATTCAAATCACTGTATTACAAAAGTTGGAGAAACAAAAAATAAACCCAACACAATTTAAAATATAAATAAAAATAGGCTATATATAATGACATAAAGGTAAATATGAATAAAGTACTAGATTTACAAATGGTATATAAACTTTGACTGACAGATAGTTGATTTATTTTAGATTAAACTCAAGTTGAAAAAAGTTTAATATATGGTAAGATTTTATTAATACTATGAAGTATTCAAAGCAGAAATAAAATTAGGACTAAATATTAATATTGCAATATTAAAATGGTTTTGACAACTAACTCAAATAAAGTTGCTTCATTACAACTAGAAGAAAAATATCTGAAGCTGAAATTAAAATGGTTATATAAAACTAAAAGAATACAACAAAACACAAAAATAATACAAAGATACTACATGAATAATCGGAGAGTGAGTCAGAAGCGTGAACTGTGTTTCTGTCTCAGTCTCCATTAGCTGTATCTGATGTGATGTTTGATGTGTGGAGTAAGAGCGAGGCTCATTGAGGACCAGTGTGAGAGAGAATGGATGTAAAAGCACCCTAAACTGCACAGCAGAATCCGAGCTGCAGTGAAAAATGTGCTCGCTTGCGCTACAAACAGATTTAGGTCACTTGCTTACCTTCCCTTCAAAAGCCCTGGAGAGAGAACATTAGCGCTAATGGCATAACAGCACGAAAACAAAGCAGTCGGAGGCTTCACCAGTCTGAAAACAACCACATTGCTATAAAAATAGCATCTGTAGATGAAAAAAATATAAAATAGCAACCTAAATATGAGGTGTGCAGATTTAATTTGAGGCGATCGTTCAACAACATCCATGTTGAGTCGCATTTGAGTCTTAAAAAGACATCAAAAACAAGATTACTGTACGCTATATGAATCCAAAACATACAATTTCAATGTCCATCTAGAAGCATCTGCAATATTCAAAACTATGAATCCTAAGTCTGAGTCACCAGCGGTTAAAGCTTGTCTCTAGGGGGAATCTGAGTTTCTACATTAGTTCTTTTCAGTGCAAATAATGGCACTGTGAAAATATTGGTGAGTAGGTTTTTACACCCTGCATTGCAGAGGAATATGCACGCATGCTTTATTATATTTGTGCACGTAGCAGAAATTAAACTGGAGGAGAAATATCCTGGAGGAGGTTGATTCAAACAAACTCTGAGTTACTCATTTGTTTACACATTTTGGATGAACAAACAGATAGATAAAAGTCAGGCCCAAAATAATTGATATACCTGCTAAATTCTGACTTAGTTACTTTTATATATTATAGACAGAACGATGAATAGATAAAAAAAATAGATTTATAGATAGAAAAAAAGGATAGATAAAACAGTAGATAGATAAGCCTAAAATAACTCATATCCCTGGAAAAAACTTTCATGTATTAAAGATAGAACAACAGAATGGTGGATGGATAGAATGATAGAACAATAGATAGAACGATAGACAGACAAACAGATACAGTCAAGCTCAAAATAATTCATATCCCTAAAAATTCTGATTTACTCAACCAGCAATTTTGCTTTGTTGTTGTTGAAATGATATAGGCTTCTCCCAAAAGACAGTAAGACCATGTAAAGGAGGCATCATTGTAGACTTTTATTTACTTTGGAACAAATTTTTTTACGGGGTACAAATAAATTTGGGGCTTGACTGTATAATACATCTTCTCAAAGATAACTAATTATAATTGCATTTATCAAATAATTTATAATGCATATATCAAATTTCTCATCTTTTGCATGCTAACTAACAAAATCAATATTTATTATATACAATTAGCATGCAAGAGAGGCCCAATTTGATATTTATTTTATGCATGAAGCAAATTAAAATCTGCAAATAGACAAAAAGATAAAGGCAAAGCAGTGGCTTAAATATAAAAATCATTGCCTTTTTTAAAAAATAGAATCAATTTGCAAAATACTTTTCATTAGATTTTTAATTATCAAACGGTGAAACTGAATATGTGGCTACTTGTTTTAGAGAAATGTTTTCCTGAAAAAAGAACTGCATATTCATCACAAACAGTAACATTCGAAGAGTAAAACTTGTTTATTATTTTATTTTGTTTATTATTAAATATTAAAAGGACTCTACAAGAAAAGAAACCCAAAACACTAATCAATTCGTAATTGTTTTTGTAATATGAATTAATTAATTTGCTATTAAACATTATTGTAATCTTACATAGATTAACCAGATAATAAAAGGCATTTGATTAAGACTGATGAACTGCAACTAATGCAAACATGTTTTACTTCCTGCTAAAAGAAATAAAGCAAATTTCTCCAAATTGTTTAAATATAACAGAAAGTCTTGCCCTAGTGGATCAGAAACGAGGCACTTACCGTTAAACAAATGTGTTTGGTGTCCCCCTCTGTTATTTACCTTAATTCTCTTGGTGTTTTCACACATTTAGGCAGCGATTTCTCCAAAGATAAATAAAACAAACCCCAGGAGTGGTGAGCAGCTCTGATTATAGAGTTTCTGTAGGACAAACAGTGCCATTGTAGACTGTCTGACAGACCGCAGCTGGTGTGTGTTACTCACAATTAACACACGCTTGTTACTCAGTGCCACGTTACACTAGAAAAACTCAATCGGAAACACAGAGCCAAAACACAAACTACACGTCTGATTATCTTCAAAGTGAGATGTTACAGTTACATGTAATAACATATAATAATGCACGACTCTGCATGAATACAAAACACAGTAGCTTTTATAATGGACAATACAGTTGAAGTGAATTATTAGCCCTCCTTTTATTTCAACACATTTCTAAATACTGTGAAAAATTCCTTGCTCTGTTAAACATTATTTGGGAAATGCTTGTAAAAGAAAACAAAATGATTCGCTCTCTTGTGAATTTTGACTTCAACTGTATAAGCAAAGCCAATATTAATGAAGACGCATTAAGCATAATGGAAATCCAAAGGGAAAGCAGTCAGGTGTGTATGGTAGTTGCATTCAGAGGGCATTAATGTGTATCTGACGCTAAGCTAAAGGTCCTGGCAGACGGCCTTCACGTCAACGCTTGCAAATCTGCCCCAATAAAACGACTCCCAGATGCCCAGGCCTGCTCTCTGCTAATAAACAACAGTCCTGTGTGAGAAACACTGGGTTTATATGGCCTGAAACCAGCGCTCGCCTAAAGCTTGACCATTCAAACAAACAAAACAAACACTTCTCAGAGAATTTTCAGCTTTTACTAGAAAGACAGAAGTATGATCTTTATGTTTGGGGAACAGGGGATTATTATTACGTACATGATCTAAAAAGCACCATCATTATAATTCTCCTATGTGCACTATGCTAGTGTTAGCTTTAGCACCATTACATTGAGATGTCTATACACTCCTTGGCTTAAGCAATACGCACAAAAGGCGCAGAGTGGAGGACAATAATATCCCATCATCCTCCTCTTCATCATCATCAACATCAGTAGGTGGAGCAGCAGTAATAAAAGTCTGTGCGTGTGGAAAGAAAAAAATAATAACTTTTTTTCAATTATCATACTAGAATAAAAACGAGGAAGGAAAAACACGCAAATACGTCTATGGAAGCATTCTCATCCTCCAGAAACTATTTCGCTATCACATTCTGTACAATTCTGTTTTCTGTCAGCTATCTACAGTACAGTAAAATTTCCGCAGTACAAAAATATATTACAAATCTCCTGGAATATTTACACGGGCACTTTCTTGACAAAGAAGAAAAAAAGAAGATAATCAGGACTTGAAAGAGCTTGAGAGGACGCTGGAAAGGAAAGCGAAAACTTCAACCGTGGTACACGAAACATCCTCGCAGACAGACAGACAGAAGTCCAGCACCGACAAGAGTTCACAACTTTGTGCCTTTTCTCCTCTTCAAGGGATAAAAACACAGATTAAAAATTCACTGCATGCTTTGGCAGACTCGGAGCATTAAAAAGAAAAAAAAAGTGAAGAAAAAAAAAAGAAGAAGTCCTGTTTGAAACAATCCGCACGTCCACTTGGGTTTGGGTACATCAGCAGTCGCTGACAGAAGTCGCCCTCCCCACCCAGTCTTCTAGAAAAACATCCTGAAAACAAGCAGAACCTGCTTTAGTACGACGCACACACACACACACATAAACACGCACGTCATTTCCAATTGAATTCCTGCACCACAAACTGCAAAACGATGCATAAAGATGCTCTTCAGAGCACGCTAGACCCCTAAAGATGACGGGCATCTGCCCAATCTCCTGTTATTTAGCACACCACACAGAAGAGCTCCAGACCTCCATACTGTCATTAACATGCATGAATACATGCGCTTCTGCCCACAAAAGCCTTCTTCTTGACCACATGCTCAGAATGCATCACATTCCACATCAGTGGACGAGTCTGGGTAAACAAACTCCTACTTCAGCCTAATAAACAAATAGATGATGTATTACGATCAATTAATAGTGCTTTAACAATCCCGGAATGCTTGTTTGCAACTGTGGGAGAAGGTCAAAGGGGAGTTTGGAGTATTTGTGACCCAGGCGGCTGGTATTGTCAGCTTTGATTAATTAATGTCTCGACGCGGATCGAAGGTTATTGATTTCCCACCCACATCCACCCCTGATTTCATGTGTTTAGGTTTTGTAAGGCTATTTCTGGTGGCAGTGACTTCAGCGCCATCTGCTGGAGAATTCCAGAATGAAAGATGACATCAGGAAAGATGTCAGTCATAGAGAATGTCAATACACATGGTGCCCGCGTTAAGCTCAAAGATGGCTCCTTCACTCTTAATGTTACAGGTAAGGTTTGAGTGAGTAGTTGTGTGGGTCAAGCATCACCTGTATATGTTTGGGTCCAGCAGAACCGCCGTGTCCTGAGGAAGCTGTGAAAGGTGGACCACTTTGGTCTTCAGCTGAGAACGGTCACTCTCGCTGACCCAGGAATCTGGAAGTCTGAGAAAAAACAAAAGGAAATGTTTATTATGATAACTACTTTAAGCATTTTTTGCCATTCATCTAATCTTTACTACAGAACCAAGGTCCAAATCTGAAAAAAACTATTATGCATAACATCTAACACATACAATAACAATTTACAAAATACAGCAATACAAATATCTCCCCTGTGTGTAGTACTAACCTCTATACCTAATAAACCCACAAAAATCTCATTGTTGGAAGCATAAATATACATTTATACACAAGACTTGGTGACAGAGCTTTACAAGTGATAACTCTTACATTCACAAACATTTCATTTTGTGCAGTAGGCAAATTGTATGCATGAAATGACCTGCCACATGTCAAAACGCAAATTATAAAAATAGCATATTCAAATGATCCACTTTCTGCAAGTTCATGAGCACAATAGATTGTGGGACATATCATAGCGCATAATATACCATATATCCCAATGTATAATAAAATGTAAACCATGTCAATAATGTGCATTATTAGTTATAAACATGCTAAAGCATGCTCCTCATTCTGTTGTATAATAAGCACACTGAATTGTGCAATATGGACAGTGGGATATGATATTATACACAACCAGAGCATATCTGGTTTATATAGAGTATGCCAAAGCTCTCAAACTATACATCTCTGTGGAGGTTCTATACCACATTTCGAGTATAATAAATGTCCATGTTTTGCAGTAAGCCGAGCACAGGGCATTGTGGTAGGTATGGTATGCTACAAAACCAAAGCATACTGCAGTAGTTGGCCCATAAAAAAATACAATTAAATATAATCTTTAATTCTGTTTAGTTTTCCACCACTTTTTTATTTTTCAAGATTCTTATACTCATTATTTACAGTCTATTTTAATAGTTCAATCTAATTAAAGCAAGTCCTATTAAATGAAATCATGAAACAACATCATCTCAACTAAATAGCAAAAATAACAGTCATATTATGATTGGACTAAACAGTAATAAAATAAGCTGTATCCAAGTATGCAGTCATGTAGCATAAACAGAATACACTTCAGGACAGATTGTTGATCAGTTAGAGCACTTACACTCGTATACAGCAAGTAAGCAGTGTGCTAGTTTTTAATTCCAATCATACCTTAAAAATATACAATTGGTATAAACATTAGCCATATAACACACAGACACACAGCCCTTCATTCCACCAACTCCTCCAACACACATTCCACAATGAGATTATTAAAGATGTTTTCCCCCCTCCGCCGTTATTTCATAGAGGAGGCTTGTTTGGCTCTGGCTTGTTGTGGTGACCCAGAAATCCATTTAAAACGTCTCCTGAGACGGCAACTTCAGCATTATCGCTGAGCTTACAAACATTCAGATTGATGCCCAACTGGAAACAGTAGCATGCACACAGTCCCGTGTGAAGGTTTGCATGACTGTACAGGTATGTGAGTGCATGCAATTGTCACAATACAGATCATTTTAGTAATAAAAGCACTAGATAAATGCACATTACTTACTAGATTGTTTTAGCTAACTGTGCATCTAACTAAAGTACAACTGTAAATTCAACTGGTCCACTTTAAAACCAGTTTATATTGTGCATCAAGATTAGATTACATTTTAAGACTACACTTCACACAAAATGGTAAAAGTATGGTGGGGATCTGAGAACGATTAAAGCAAACTTGTACAAAGGTAAAGTCCTATAAAGAAAGGTTTGAGTTTTCAGTTTGCCCAGGTCAGTGTCCTCACCAGGTAGCTATAAACGCAGATAATATTTAAACAAATGTTATTATAAGAAAGATAATAAACAATATTGGTAAATACAGTTAATAAGAAAATGACCTGAATGCTCAGATGGATCTGATGCATCTCTGAACACAAATAATAAAAATAAAATGTAGATTACAATGCAAAAGAGTCAACTAAAAGACAACAAAGAATAGCGTTAGAGATCAAGAAAGAGACAGAAAACGTATTGAGAGACAAAAATAGTGTGTGAAAATCTGAATACGGAGGAGAAAACAGGGTATGTTGGCAGATTATCTGCTATTTCTAAGATAAAGGAACTTTCTGTAAGCATAACAATTCCCTAATGACCCACACTTGCTAACATGTCTTGAATAAAAGAACACTTCGGGTCAGATACTGTATCACACAAAGCAGTGTGCTAAAACTGATCTACTGTTTCTAGTGTGATGAATGAAACATCAACAACGATCCTCTTTGTAGCTCATTATGCAAGATGCATAAAAATCATCTATAAATAATGGGATGAGAACTGGACCCCACTTATGAGCACAACAAGGTCATGAATATTGTGAGGTTAATATTGAGATGTCAGAACAACAAAAAAACAGTAAGATATCATTATTAACACTGCATGCTTCTACTATATAATATTGGTTGTGTTCATTAAACAATGCATGAAAAGTACTCAGATGACCTAATATTTCTAGAAGTGCACATTTATTCCTTACTGTCTCATGATGCAATGGAAAAAGGATTTGCAAAATGGGAGTGAAGCGTTGCAACTGGTGTTGAAAAGTTAAATGACAGTAATAACATTAGCATTACATACCACTACTATCTCCATATTAACATCCATGTTATAATGAAGTTTATTTTTCTATTAAAACATACACTTGTTTAAATGAGTATGTGATTTTAGGTGCAACATAAATTTAGGTCACACATTTTGAGGTACAAATGTCATTATTAAGCCATTAACCATGAATTTTATCTTAACATTACACTAATTTGCTGCTTATTAATAGTAATTAAGGTAGCAGTTGAGTTTAGGTATTGGGACTAGAGATGTGGAATAAGATCATGCAGAATATGTACCTAAAACGTACTAATAAACAGACAACATCTATATTAAATATATCTAATATATTGCAAATGATAGCAATCATTTGTACTTAAACTAACATGTTAGCACATTAAATTTTTTTAAATAGCAATTAAAATATAGTATAAGCTGTGTTGCATGCATTGTGTTAGACATCATATCTTCACACAGGCATTAAGCTCATCTCAATATCTCGGTAAAATCTGGGAGGAATGCTGTACATTTCCTTTGGGATTAATATCATCTACACAGTCGGCTTTAGATCAGCCTGTGTGTGTTTTTGAGGCAGTTAATATGACTTAAGAGCCCCAGAACTGTCAAGTTTGTGACATACATCAGGTCATGCATGTGTGTGTGTGTGTGTGTGTGTGTGCGTGTGTGTGTGTGTGTGTGTGTGTGTGTGTGTGTGTGTGCGTGTGTGTGCGTGTGTGTGCGTGCGTGCATGCATGCATGTGCATACGGCCGCCCTCAGGAGGCTCCTGACTCACATAAACGGCTGACATTTAGTGTAGGGCACAGAACAGTGTGCTTTCATATACTCACATGTCCTCTGGCGTCCAGTGAAGCAGCACCTTCACCTTCCCAGAATCCTCCTTCCGCCTGGCGATCACCTGCTCAATTACACACAACAAGAAGAAATGTATGAGATCTTGTTTATGGGTTAGTGCTTGTGAGAGCAGCTGATGTGTGTTGTTTTGGGAGCAGAATGCGAGTCGGTGAGTGTGGTCATGAAGTGCTGGCGGCAGCTCATTAATGATTTAATTAAAGACACAGGGGAGAAGAGACCCAGACTGATGCTAGTGGACTGTGAGAGCTGAAGCTAATCTGACTTCAGCTTAATGGGTACGAAAATGTATTACGCTGACAAATTTTGACATGCTTAGCACGCAGTTGACTTTAAAAAAAAGCTATTATTCTTATTTTATAAATATTAAATTTTCTTTATTCAGCAAAAACAGAGCAGATAGTCTTTATAATAATTCCCTGACATTTGTTGGTCTATTCTTTCATTCAACCATTTGTTCATTCATTTACTCATACATCATTGATTTGTTTGTTCATTAATTTGTTAGTTCATTCATTAATTTGTTAGTTCATTCGTTCATTCATTTGTTCGGTTATTCATTCATGTGTTCATTCAATCAACAATATGTCTGTTCATTCGTTCGTTTATTTGTTCATTCATTTATTTGTTTGTTCGTTCATTCATTCATGTGTTCATTCATTTAACAATATGTCTGTTCATTCATTCGTTTGTTCATTCATTTGTGTTCATTCATTCAACAATGTGTTTGTTCAATCATTCGTCCATTCATTTAACAACGTGTTCGTTCATTTAACAATGTCTGTTCATTTATTCAACAATTTGTCTGTTCATTTATTCATTTGTTCGTTCATTCACTAATGTGTTCATTCATTCAACAATGTGTTCATTAATTCAATAATGTGTCTGTTCATTCATTAATTTGTTCGTTCATTCATTCATGTTTTCATTCATTCATTCAACAATGTGTCTATTCATTAAATAATTTGTTCGTTCATTCAATTATTTATTCATTCTTTTATTCGTTCATCTGTTCCTGTTTTTCCTTCATGTATACTGTACACACACACATTAAGAACAAAAATATTGATTGTAATCAAATTGTTCATTGAATATTGTGGTTGTATTCATTTCTGCCGAGTAGCCATCTTCTGTAAATTACAGTAAAATTTATTTACAGGGGACTAGGGATGCACCGTTCCCGATACTTGGATCGGATATCGGTTCGATATCGAATATTTTTGCTGGATCGGGTATCGGCCAGCTGGTACTGATCCAAATCCGATCTTGCGCCTGCGCTATATTGTGTAATTTATAAGCCAACAAAAGCCACGAAGGTAGCCTAATATAAGGCACTAGAAAGTTGTCATGTAGGCTACTATATCCCAAATGTTTTGAAGCCATTCTATAGTTTAATGTGAAGTACAAATAATTATATTTAAATGGTTAATTTCACGTTCATTTCAGCACTTTCCGCCGCTGCACCTGTCAATCATTCTCCATTCATTCACAATTCAAACTGCGTGTTGCGTTCATGACAACACGAAAAACTTTCTCCAAGCCTTTGTTCCTGCTAGTTTAAATAATCAGTGGAGAAATGCATTTAGTTTTGCATTAAATGGGTTAATTTTGACCCGTAACATGGAGTTTATTGCTGTTTCTGAATACTGTCGGTTAGATCAGTGGATCGCATTCAGAAGAGAAGGTTATTTCTTTTTACACAAAGTAGGCCTACCTGAAAGTTTAAATTAGAAAAGGCTCACTAATACATTGGACAGATCCTCAACGCACTCATTTCTTCCCTTTGTGTTGCTTTTTAAAAGTGTCCACAGAGAGCAGAGGGTTGCGCGCATGCATCAAGCGCACCGGCTGCGCAGAAGCGGCGTGCGCTGCTCCATAAAATTATTCTCATAAAGAGTTTCTGTACTCTATTCTTCCGACTGAGTTTATTCTTTCGAGGTGAATACGTTAAGTGCTGCTTGTAAAGCCTGGCTCATTGTGATCAAAGAAGTTGATTAAATTAATCAAAGCGAAACTGACGAGCGCAATATGGATTGTCATTAACAGAAAACTATTTAGCCTAATATAGGCTACTCTGAAACTGTGAATATTTCACTGTCATTTTATTTATATTAATATTTTATTTGACAGACCAGTTTGTCAGTTAGTGCAATGAAGCATAAGCGGACCTTGTTTTTAACTTTACCTCAAATATTCTTGCTTATTTTGTAGATAACTGACCAACGAAAAATACATAAAATAACCAACAAATTTTACAAAATGAAATTAGTTTCAAAGTGAGAATTTTTCAGACAAAAAATTATTTTAAGACATGCTTTCAGTTTCTCCGTGTCACTCGCGGCGAGTTTAGGCGAGGGAATGTTTATTAAGTAAAACTGGCCTCAGACGGTTTAGTTTAGTCTGCTTCAAACCTGCAGGAAAATATCAGGCTTCGCCAAAAGGCAGATTATTTTAACAACAATTAGGATCAATAGTGGTAGCTTACAGATTTCAAAGAAAAATATTAATATTAAAAAAGAAACATAAGCTGGACCACAACAGATCAGATCAATGTCATAATGAATGCTCAAATAATGTAGCTCATAGTTTATAGTAACTTAGCAAGCATCATGTTTTTAGTTGTGTCGTCTAATAATGTAAGCCATGGGTCTGTTATTTTTACTAAAGAAGATATATTATTTATTATTTGAGCACCAGAACTATAAAAACTGTATCAGGTAAAAAAAAAAAAAACAACAGCACAGTATCGGGATCGGTCGATACTTAGAATTTTGGTATCGGGATCGGATACAAAAAAATGGTATTGGTGCATCCCTACACACACTGAAATTGTGCAAGACAAAAAAAAAACTATTTAAAGCTGTATTACACTTTTGTGTTGATGCTTGAAAACCTTTTTTCGTCTGACCCACATACTATATAGAGCAGAAATACTACTATTTGTCTCTCTAAAATAAAAACACACCAAAACTAAGTCACTGAGTGCGAAAAAAAAACAAAAAAATATTTCAAGGACTGCTTACTGTGCAGTGTATGACGCAAACAGCTTACTATTTGCTTTATAGAACAGCATACGAAGCAGAATCCAATACGCAGCTACTGTTTAATGCATGGCATGTGCACACTATACAGAGTAGAAATTGGATGAACAGCATGCTAGTAGCACACTGGAGACAGCTGATGTATGTGTGTGTACCTACCGTACTGTGAAACACAACGCTATGGCCTTTGCCCTGGCTCTCAATATGGGTCGCTAGGTTGAGGCAGATGGCGCGATGACGGATTGCATCCATAGTCTGAGCATCAAAAAAGTCATGCGGTCGGGCTGGTGAGAGAAAAACAGATCGGAGTTAGTGTGTTTTAACCAGAGAAATGAACATTAATTAAAGCTGTAACGACACTCACGCAAAGACCGCCGCCTTTTGTACTTGAGCTTCCTCCGTTTGTTGATGCCCGCTTTGGAAGGAGACTCTTCTTTCACCTTGGTTTGGCTTGAGAGTTTGGAGGAATTCTGGGAGCTGAAGTGGGTTGGCACATGGCGCGCTAGCCCCCCCTGGGAGGCAAAAGTGGCATTGCAACCACCCACCACACACTTCACAGAGAAAAAAAGACATGGGTCAGAGTAATTACAGTAAATAAAAATAAACAACTCACACGGAGTCTTAGCAACACTGAGTTATAATTACAGAATGAGTCCTGTAAACAGTGTTTCCATTGTCTAGCCATGACAAAGTTCCCTCATAAACTAAAACACAGAATTATGCAAGATTATGCTTATATAACTCCATGAACTTAAAGAGTAAATCTTATCTGAGCATGTCTTGTTGATATTTGTTGAACTATTTAATTTTTAAAATGATGTTATAATGAAACAGGCTTGAGTTAATTTGAAATACACTTTTGTAATATTGGCCATGGAAAAGTATGTGACCTGCTTTAAAAATGCATTTAAATAGTTAACAGTTAAATAAAGTGAAATATATAGACAGACAGACATAGTCAAACTGCAAGTTCTGCAATGTTGAGTCTGGATTATATTTGATCAGCTCCACAGTTTAGAACACGTCAGATGAATGGAGTCATTGCAAAGTTTAACCGTGAAATTGCATGTGTTTTTAAGGCCTGTGACTGAGCATTTCAAGTGTGTGTAAAGCATTTTATGAACAAGAAATTGTACTGTTTGTAAATTGAAAGATTCATTTTAATAATGATTCATTCCCCAACAGAATTCAATCAAAATTAATGAACATTATCCAATTAGAGCTATTTAGTCGTATAGTAAAATTGTATTCATATCACAATATATCTTGCATAAAAGCAAAATATTGCAATGTCAGAATTTTCCAATATCATGCACCCCTAATAAATAGATCCATATAGATAAAACATATTATATGATAATAACATTACATCTTAATGATACAGAATAAACAATTAATATGAATAACAAATTAAATACATTAAATACATCAGACATTATTATCAGGATCGGATCTATACATTAAAAGTGACTAGACTTCCAGGCTTAAATGACAAATTCGATTTTTCTCCTTTTTTTGTACATTTTTTTCTCTTTTTTATATGTTCTACAGACTTTCATTATATACTGTTGAATATGTATTTATGTATGCATGCATTTATATATGTGTATGTGTGTGTATATACAGTTGAAGTCATAATTATTAGCCCCAATTGGATTTTTTTTCTTTTTAAGCTATATTTATTTCCGATAGTCTACAGAACAAAGCATCATTATACAATAACTTGTCTAATTACCCTAACCTGCCTTTAAATGTCACTTTAAGCTGTATAGAAGTGTCTTGAAAAATATCTAGTCAGATATTATTTACTGTCATCATGGCAAAGGGAAAATAAATCAGTTATTAGAGATGAGTTATTAAAACTATTATGTTTAGAAATGTGTTAAAAAAATTCTTCTCTCCGTTAAACAGAAATTGGGGAAAAAATAAACAGGGGGCCAATTATTCAGGGTGGAATTTAATATTTTTTCCACATTTTTCGAGTGCCTTAGACTGATTTTTGCTGATTATTTTCAGATCAGTTTGTGATAAATTAAAATGATTTGTGGTGATACATCTTTTAAAACATCCATTAAAATGCTCAAAGTAAAAACTATTTTGTCTACAAGTTTTACAAATGTCACATTCTAATAAATTGTGTTTTATAGTGAGAGAGGCTTGAGAGTGATTACTCATTGGTGCTACATCATTCTTCAGTAAATATCAAAAGATAGACAGACAGCAAAGTGTGTGCAAAGAGGATGCCAACCTTGAATGGTTTGTCTCCACTGTGTGACAGCATGTGTCTCTGGAGCCAGCTTTGACTGGTAGACGGTGTGTTATACACCTTACAGCCCTTCCAAAGACACACGAAAACCTGCACGCAAACACAGAGCTATGAAAGTGTGTCATTTTTTTACATTGCATTCAGACATTTTAAACCTTTTTGACAAATACTAATAAAGCGTTTAAATAAAAAGTGTGTTGCTGTGATCATTGATCTACTGTAACTCCACATTTAGCATGCCAAAGTCCATAAAACAAGTAAGAACACACACTGACCCCGCCACGCTGTCCATCCACATGCACTCCGCGGATGTGTTCGGCCAGGTCCGGGCTGGTGTTGAACAGCATGTGGCACTGATCCCAGCAGCAGGTGTAAGATGAGCCCTTAGTGGAGGAAGTAGCCCCACCGAGACCATTCATCATAGCCGGAGTAGAGCGACCGCTGGACGCAATGCTTTCCATGTCCATGAGAGTACTGTTAATACTGAAGCACAAACCAACAGGATTAGCTTCACCACAAACATACACAGAAATACAATGCTTTCCAGAATTTCACATTTCTTTCGATGCCTGATAATTTAAAACAAATCTAAGCATGTACGGTTGAAATTATTTTTCTAATATTTCCTAATAGTGCTGTTTAGAGGAGCAAGTAAATGTTTTATCATATATATTAGGGCTGCACAATATATCAATATCGCAATATGTGCATTTGCAATAGCCACATCGCAGTTGCAATGTGGAGTCAGGGTTAAAGCTGACCAGTGGTCAGTGTTCTTGAGGCCCATTTAAGCATTTTAAACCAGTTTAAAGCATTCAGGCTATAATAATAAATATAAATATTATAATATAAATACTATAATTATTAGGGACTAAGCCGAAATAAAAATTAATCAATGAATAAAGCCGAAATAAAAATTAATCAATGAATAAATAATAAATTATAAAGTCTGTAACTTCTAAGAAAGATTAATTGTATTAAAAAAATCATCTCAATTAGTCTAAAAGTATGCCCCCAATGTAATAATAATAATATAATTAATTTCACAACAAGGTTTATAATTTTGACTTCAAATGTATATTGTTATTGAATCAAATGTACTATTTAAGTGTATTAAATGACATTATCTAGATAAAAAAGACAGATAGTGACATTGCTAAAATATCAAATGATGAATGTTTGATTGAGCAGTATGACTAATACAGTAACTTTATCTTTATCTGTGCAAAACCTGCAATGCAGCACAAAGGTTAACAATCATGAATCTATGTGAACAATAAATGAGGCCAGTGCAGTGGGACCAGTCCCTAACCGTGGCACACAAGCACTCAAACAGTAAGCTTTTGAGCATACAGCTGCTAGTGTGGGAGAGGACAGCGGTAAACCCCTGCTGTAAAACACCATCAACTCCAGTCAATAGAGAAAAAAAAATAAATCAAAAAATTCCCAGACACACACGTCCATCTGTTGGCTCCTTTCAGACTTCACTGCCCACAACTGACGCTAAATCCCAGAATGTGCCAGAGAACAGAATGCTGGGTAATCAAACTGCAACTGCCAGTCAGACTGCTGATGAAGTGATAAACTGCTACTGCAAGACTCACAGGTACAGCAGCCATTTACTGCTCAAACTCTAGCACACTTTTTAAAGGAAGCACATAAATGTTGTGTGCAAGAGATAGATTTTTTTTGTTGCATAAGGGATCTGGCTTGAAATAGGCATATAATATAAAATTGTCTGAAGCTTACATTAAAGTACAGAGTATTATCACAATCCTAACCCTAAAATACTTTAACAGGTTTAATAAAAACTACTTTATTCATATACATGTCCGGAGAAAACAATGTTTCAATCAAATTGAATTGCAAAATGTTTATAAAGTACAACAGGAAACACTCTCATTAGTAAATGTTAGATAAATCATTCAAATATACAGTTGCTATGTATATATTATATAATAACTAATTTTATTCATTATCAACTGATGAATTGTGATGATTACGACTGATTTTAACGCGTTATTAGATATTAACTAAGAAATTAACAAGACTAATGAAAGCTTTTGTAGTTTTTATTGTGAGTTTAGTTCAAATAATTAATGTCAAAGGATTATTGCCCAACAACATTATAAATAGTCAAAAGTATCAGTAATCAGAATTTCAGCATGTAGAGAGCAATTAAGCCCTCAAGCATTTGGCGCTGTTATGAACAATAGTGCAAACATAATGTGAATATTCTCAGAAAGCACTCTAAAAGATCTAAAACAAAACCGTAAATAAAAAATAAGTGCCTATGATATCAATGTAGTGCATGTTCATTATCACGATATATTGATTTATTGAATAGCAGCATGTCTAGTTTGAAACAAATAAAAGAATGAAAATTCAATGCTAATAAAAACTGCATTAATATTTGGGACGTATGCGACTATGAACTTTGAACAGTCTGACTATGAACTTTGCATGCGGAGCAGAATGGCAGTATAGACCAAGAGTGGCATCTGATTGAGATAAGCATGAGTTTTTAGCAGCTGCTCGTGACACTCATCTGACAGACTACAAAAAAAAGGTTAAAACCTAACCATGTGTAGGTTGTTTGGTCCTGCAGGTCGACGAGCAGGAGCTGTCACACATTATCAGTGTATGCTGGGAGATTTCCTTCAAACTGCTGAAGTGGACGAGCAAACAATTAACACCTGCTTTCAGTCAAACACCTCATCCAGTGGAGTTCCCCTCCACGAGAGCTCTCATCTGCACTGTCACACACACATACTGATTTTACAGCATTTAAAAATAATAGTAAGTTTGGTCTGTTCATCACATGAAGCTCATCACATGAATTGAAATAGTCAATATCTCTATAAAATCTTTTTTCAAAGGCAGTTACCTCCTCAAAGTTTAATAATTTACACTCAAATAGCTGTAAATATGCATTAATTTTCAGTGGCCTCTGTATTAATTTTAATTCAGTGTCTGCTGCTTTTCAATATTCTTCAAAATACTTGTGTTCAACAGAAGAAAGAAACTCAAACAGGTCTGAAACAAGCGAAAGAGTAAATGATGATCATTTAAATGATTGGGTGAACTTTGCTTTTAGGGTAACATGATACTGGAAAAATATGCAATATTGTTATTGAGTATTGCAAAGTTACATTCTTATAATATAACATTCCCTAGAAAATGCTATTTTTATTAGCTACGTTTTTAAATATTTTAATGATATTTAAATAAACAGGGAAAATCTATTTTTCAGATCCAATTTATTCTCATTAGGACAAAAATGGTGTCAAGGTGCAAACATTTAGTCTTTAAAACACCATGAATTAATGAAAACCTCAGCACATATTCTGACTGATTGACAAATATGCAATTTCTTTGTCTCGACTCCACCCATTAGTGTTTATTTTCATCTCTGGGTTCACCTTTGGGCCGATTCAGCCAATAGCAAAACAGCAACTACTGGTGAGGTTGAGCTACAGACAGTAAGGCCACATTTGATTGGTCAAATTTAGATTTGCCTAACCAATACATAAAATAAATGTACTGTAACACACATCTGCGATACGTTTGATGTATATACTATTATCCCGATAATGATAACTTTTTGCGATATATTGTGCAGCTCTATTTTCTTAAGTCTAAAACAATATGCTAAATGCCACTGTAAAATACATTACTCTAAGACAGATGAAGTTTCTATATTTAATATCTAATAAAATGTTGTTATATTTCTTATTTATATTAACATAGTAACCATTATCTGTCTTTTTTTCACGGTTTCTCACTAACATTTACTAATGAAGATTTATTTTAAAGTGTTTCCTATTGTACTTCATAATCATTTTGCAATTCAATTTGGCTGAAACATTTGTTTACTTTAAACTATAAAGCAATACACAGAGTAGTTTTTGTTATTAGCATTTAAAGTATTAAAGTTTTATGTTAAAGTATTTTTGCAGATAAGGTCAACATCGGGATTATACAGTATACAGTGCTAAAAGCTTCAGCAATTAAATCTCAACAGGGAAATTTTGATACAGTCATAAGCCTAGTCTTATTTGACCGTTTTTGTGTGGCCTGGCTCATATTCTCCCAGACGTCCCACACAAGAGCTAGATTCAAGCTGTCCCAGCTGCCCCGAACAGCAGGGCTCAGGGCCTCCAGTTGGATTTGAAGAGCTTTATTCCCAGCGAAAGCTCCACAGAGCAGCAGGTCTGGCACAGAGCATGGATTCCCATCCGCACACACATTCCCTCTGTCTCCTTCCTCCACTGCTGAGCTGACCTGATACATTGTGCTCAATGTGAATTTGTTCCACCGTGCCTGCAGAAACTCTGTGGAGATTTCCCATGTGCTGCGAGCCAGACGCTTTTAAAAACCATTGAGGACGAGCAATCCATTATCTCCAGCCTTTAGAGTAATGCAAATAACACCAGAGCCACCCGCGTATGATGAAGGCAGGCAGAAAGTGCTATAAAACATGCACAGCCGCACCCATGTTGCCCTGGTGATGCCAAAAGATGGCGAAAGGTCTCGTGGGTCCGAGGGCACTATAGATGACGTAACACCAGTTTAAAGCCAAGTCAAGATAAGAAAGCTGCTCACAAATCCAAATCTGATGGCAATAACTTCAGTGTCTGTGCTTTATCCAGTAATTATTCTTTTGAAGGGGGTTTTCACTGGATCGTTTTATTATACAAAATGGATAGTCACATTCTGACTAACATTTCCTTTTGCATCCCATCAAATCAAGAAATTTCTCTGAACATTGTAAGGACTTCATACAAAATATTGTTATAAATATTATTGTTATGCGTGTCATTACCGTGTAAATACATCAAGTAAAGTGTGACCTATATTATCAATGTTAATATTGCTGTGAATGTTGCTAATCTAAATCATTACAAATGTATTTTAAACCTTACTTGGGGCTTAAACAAGGCTAAACAAGCAGACTAAGCCCTAAACAAAGATGAAATATGTTTGTAACGATTTAGATTGGCAACACTGACAACAATAACATTGATTATATACGTCAGACTTTACAATACAGGTATAATATGATATAATAT
This sequence comes from Danio tinwini, assembly GCA_903798205.1. NCBI lineage: Eukaryota > Metazoa > Chordata > Actinopteri > Cypriniformes > Danionidae > Danio > Danio tinwini. Next base: position 396,730 of record CAIGQZ010031614.1, on the reverse strand, counting down.
GACATAAAAAGTACAAATACTGCTATTTTTCACAACAGTGTGTTTTAAGATCTAAATTAATCAAATATATTTCATGATTGTTTTATGCAGGGTATTTACACCTTTTCTAAAGCCAAATGTAAGAACTTTTCAGATGGACTTTTAAACTTTTCCAGTACTTTAAACATGACAAATTACATATTAACATACATCATCACATTATAGCAGATTATATTTTTTTAGTATAGTTTTCTAAGAAAACATTTGGACGGCATTTTTTTTTTCAGTGAATTATTGTCATTTATCCTTTTGTCATTAACTCGTATCTTAAATGTATATTTATTTTAATTTCATGCATTGTTCACTCATTAGATGGTAATCCCCATGCTTTTTGTTTTCATTTTATGCAAAAGTAAGATTATTTATTTCATTTTATTTAAATAACATATTATTACCTATTCAGTAAGATTAAATTATTAAGACAGCAACACTATTGGTCACACTTTACAATATGCAGTCATTACTATTTACTAACATGAACTAATAATGAACAATACTCGTAACAGCATTTATTAACCATTTTAATCAACATTTGCTAATGTATTATTAGAATCCAAATTCATGCTTATCGTTAATATTACTTACAGGAACTAACATCTAATTGTGTGGTAACAAACAATAAACAACTTTATTTTCGTTAACTAACAAAGGTACAAATACTGTAATTAACGTATTATAAAGGGTTACCACTTACATGTTCAAGCACTTTATCCAAAATCGGACCCCTTTTTAAACCTTAAAGATTAGATTAAAATTCAAGCATTTTCAAGGAACAAGTCCTTTGCCGTTTATGGACAAACCGGATGTTGATATTATCGGCTGAAATATCGGTGTTTTGTAATCGGCAAAAAACATATTTACAAACTTCATCACATTATATTAGATTATATTTAATTATGTTTTTGTGCTTACTCCACTAACGTCAGTAATTTTTTGCTAGCATGTGTTGATAGTTAATAGCACCTAAAAGTCATTGTTAAACAACAAAACGGATGTTAAATGTCAATATTACCAACTGAAATATCAGTGTTTTATAATCAACAGATTGACACGCTTTCAAAACTTCATTACTTTAACTTGCAAGTGTAGCAAAAAACATATTTACATACTTTATCATATCATTATATTACATTTTTTAATGCTAACTCGCACAGTAAGGTTTTCGCTCTCATGTGTTCACCGTTAATCCAAACAGCTCCTAAACGGCGTTGGTAATCGACAAAATGGACGTTAAACGTTGATATTATCGGCTGAAATATCGGTGTTTTGTAATTAGCAGACAGACACGCTTTCAAACTTTCAGCACTTACAAGTGTGGCAAATTACATATTTACATACATTATCATCATATTATTTCTTTTAAGATAACACGAATCCACTAGCATAGTAAGTTTTTCGCTCGCGTGTTGACTGTTAATCCAAACAGCTCCTAAACGGCGTCATTAATCGACAAAACGGACGTTAAAGTAAATATTATCGGCTAAAATATTGGCGTTTTGTAATTAGCAGACTGACACGCTTTCAAACTTCCAGCATTTTAACTTAGAAGTGTGGCAAATTACATATTTACATATTTTATCATCACATTATTATGTTTATGCTAACTAGAATGCACTAGCAGTGAGTAACCTTAGCTATGGTAACTAGCAGTTTCGCTCGCGCGTGTTGACCGTTAATCCAAACAGCACCTAAACGGCGTCGTTAATCGACAAAACGGACATTTAATGTTGATATTATCGGATGAAATATCGGTGTTTTGTAATAAGTAGACGGACACGCACCTGTCCTCCGAGTCCATGCGGCTGAGCGGCTCTCCGTCCGAAGACGAGCTCATCATTTCCAGACTTGCGCGGCGCTTCATTCCGGTGCCGCCGCCGTTTTTCTCCGCCGGTGAGGACGCGCTCTCCTCCTCCCTTTGTTCTCTCTTCATCCGCTCCGCCGTCCCGTCCGCGCTACCGGGGCTCTTCTGCTGTTCCTTTTCGGTCTCTCCGTCTTCATCATTACCCCCGTCCCGCGTGGCTTCCTCCGGGCTTTGTTCTGTAGGCTCGTGTCTACCGGGCTTCTCGTCCGTGTCCGCTTCGTCCATCTTAACGGCCGGTTCCGGATCGGCGGCGCGCAGGCCCGACTCGCTCCCGTCGCCGTTTTTCTCGTTTGGGTTCGCCGACTCTTGCTCGGAGGCGTCGGAGGTCGTCGAAGCCATCGGGTTCCGCCGGTGTGTGCTCGGCCTGGCCGGGTTTACGCGACGGGAAACGGGTGAAACGCGGAGACTTTCGGTGAGCGGACGGATCGTGGAACTGCTGGAGGCTGATCGGGGAGGAGCGGGGGGGGAGGAGCTAGTGTGACGTAGCGCTTATTATGAATGGCTCCACGTGCTCGCAGGGCTAAACAGATCAAACAAAGTTCAGAAGTTTTCATAATAACGTTATTATATACTAATATTATTATTAATAATAAATCTAATAGACGCTTATGATAAATGCCTCCACGTGCCTGCAGCGCAAAACAAATAAAGTTAAAAACTTTTCCTTATAACTTAATTACATAATAATAACAATACTACTACTACTACTACTAATAATCATAATAATAATAATAATTAGATGAAAAATGGTGGGTATTATTATTATTAGTAGTAGTATCCTATATTTAGTTTTACTTGTAGCACAATAATAATATTTGTATGAGAGAAAAAGTGCATACATGTATACATTTATTTCTATTTAATAGATGACATAATATTTGAGTTGTACTCATGATATTTGGACATTTATTACTTAGTATATTTGCATAAATCATAACATATAGACATATGTTATGGCATTTTCCCTCGCTGTGTTTTTACGGATTCCGGTTATAGTGTATTGTCTGATTATTATGATCTTTCATCTGCAGTTTTTCCTCCTCTATCTCGGCTGGGTTTTTCCAGTATTCATGATTTTACAGAACAATAATAAAATGAGTCAGAGAAACCCTTCTGACATTTACAGCGACTCTTCCGGGAAAACACCACCAGATGGCGTCACTTTCATGGAAAATGTACCCATAGGAACTGAAATTAACCAGAGGTTAAGATTCTGATCCTGTGTATTACATGTGATTCTCACCATTGTGAAGTATAAAATCAATAATTAAATGAATAAATAAGACATTTATTTTACTGAAAGCATCAGAAATAATCACCCAATATTGACCAGCAGATGGCGCTGCTGTACTCTTTTCTGCAACACCGCATCAGACCAGCAGATGAAGACAAAGATCAATTAACAGTGATCACTCATCAACATCATATCATCACTTAATAGAAGTTGCTTATATTATATCTTTCTATAGACCATTTTGAGGGATGTAAACAATGGTCCTGACGTATTTCCTGTTTTACATTTTTAATTTCCATAGCTTCCAAGAATCCAAAAGGGTCTGCATATTGATAAATACTGTTATGATAGCTGTTTAATGTTAAGTTATGATTGAATTGCATCTTAATATAGTTATGAAATAGTTTGACAAGCAGGAAATGTTCATGGGCCAAAGACATTACCACATTGAAATGGTCTATAGTACACATCACTCCAACTATTTAATATTTCTTTCCAAAATAATCAGTTACATATACATACATATATATATATATACACATATATACATATACATATATACACATATACATATATATATACACATATACATACATACACATATACATATATATATACACATATACATACATATATATATATATATATATATATATATATACATACATATATATAATTAATTTATTTAAATATATTTTAATGTAAATATACATATAATGTAATTTATTATTAAATTGTATAAAAATTGCCCCAAGAATTTTGGTAAAGTGTTTATCAAATAATAAATACAACTAATTTATATCTATTTTGATACATATACACTACCTGACAAAACTCTTGTCGTCGATCCCAGTTGTAAGAGCAACAAATAATATCTTAACTTCTAGTTGATCATTTAGATAAGTGGCAGAAGGTGGATTTTTCTGATGAATCATCTGTTGAACTGCATCCCTATCATCACTAATACAGCAGAAGACCTACTGGAACCCACATGAACCCAAGATTCTCATAGAAATCAGTCAAGTTTGGTGAAGAAGAAATCCTGGTTTGGGGTTACATTCAGTATTGGGGCGTGTGAGAGATCTGCAGAGTGGATGGCAACATCAACAGCCTGAGGTATCAAGACATTTGTGCTGCCCATTACATTACAAACCAAAGGAGAGGGCAAATTCTTCAGCAGGATAGCGCTCCTTCTCATACTTTAGCCTCCACATCAAAGTTCCTGAAAGCAAAGAAGGTCAAGGTGCTCCAGGATTGGCTAACCCAGTCACCAGACCTAAACATTATTGAGCATGTCTGGGGTAAGATGGAGGAGGCATTGAAGATGAATCTAAAGAATCTTGATGAACTCTGAGAGTCCTGCAAGAACTCCCAGATGACCATTCAAGATGACTTTATTAAGACGTTATGTATAAATTCAGTCCTCCAAGCTTATGATGGAGTCAGACACAATATTGATTCTGTTTCCACTGCAGCATGACTTTATATTCTATACTGGACATTATTTCTGTTAAGTGACAAGACTTTTGTCTCAGCAAAGTCAGACCTTACTGTCCTAATGAAATCATTAATAATCAAGGCATGATCATATTTTATTGTGGTAAAATAAGCCTAATCTAGAGGCCTTTGCCTTTTATATAAGACACTTCTGATACCGAATGATCAACTAAAAGTCGAGTTATTATTTGTTGTTCCTAAAACTTGGATAGGCGACAAGACTTTTGTCAGGTAGTGTACGTATACACAAACACACAGACACAAATACTCACACGCACACATACAGTAAAACACACATGCACACAAACAAACACAGACACAAGCAAACACACACACCCCCCACCCACTCCCAAACTCCAATAACGACGAGCAGCGCCTGGTAAATCTCTTGGCATATATAAGAACATCAACATTTATTGGACATGATATAAAACAGATGAAATATGAACATTTGCATATTGACTCTGATACACAAGCTCTTCCGCTCGGCTCTGCTCTGCTCATTTAGTCCGGTGTACAGTATATTTACATCATCAACTTTACACTTTATACATCGAAGAGAAACACCGAAAAATCCTGCTTATTGCTTTTTGTCAACCGCTGTCCACGTCTCTCTCAACCGAACTCGCTAAACAATCTCCTCATAAAGCTCTCTATTAAATATATCTCAGCCATAGAAAAATAAAACAGAAGCTGGACATTCATGAGTGTGTCGGGAAAACAGTGTGTGTCTATTGCGGACTATCAAACATACAGATCATTGTACATGTGCTGCTGTCCATGGGCACCTTATTGAGAGCTGTACAGCGTTTTATACATAGTAAAACCAACCATGAGTGTGTCGTACAGTGCAAAAAAGATATGAGTACTAAAAAAACCTCATCGAGCAACACTGGCTAAAACCTGGTTAAAATCCATAGAAAACAAAGCAAACGATGAAGGCCAACGGGGGGTTCGGGGTGCTGTCAGGAACATCCGTCTGGGGGTGAAAGCACCATAAGAACTGGAGGAGTATAAATAATAGGAATAATACTAGGAATAATAATCACGAGGAATCAGTCGCTGTTGAACTGAGGCCTGGATGCTGTTGTGTTTGTGTTGGGCAGCTGATGAAGGAGGGGGCGAGACTTCCAGTCTGATGATGACGATGATGATGATGATGATGATGTGTTCTTCCTGCCACATGATGCTGGAGACACAAACAAACAAACACATTTTATACACTTCAGTATGTCCTTACATTTACATTTGTGACATGTTTAATAGCTGACTGAATATTAGTCAAGGAAAATAAAAGATGATGAAGATGATAATAATAATGGCACTGTCGCCTCACAGCAAGAATGTCGCCGGTTTGAGTCCCGGCTGGGCCAGATGTGTATGATTTCGTAGTATGTATGGGTCCGTAGTGTATGAGTGTGTGTGAATGTGAGAGTGTATGGGTGTTTCTCAGTACTAGGTTGCAGCTGGAAGAGCATTCGCTGCGTAAAACATATGCTGGATATGTTGTTGGTTCATTTTGCTGTGGCGACCCCAGAAAAATAAAGGGAGTAAGCCGAAAAAAATGAATAATAATAGTAATAATAACAATATTAACAATGCATTTTATTTCAAGACAAATTTCGATGCATTAGCAAATTTTTATATATATATATATATATATATATAATGTCATATTGCCATGATGACAGCACATAATATTTGACTAGATATTAGTAGTATTTTCTAGATACTAGTATTCAGATTAAAGTGACATTTAAAGGCTTAACTAGGTTAATTATGTTAAAGTTAGGGTAATTAGGAAAGTCATTGTATAACAGTGGTTTGTTCTGTAGACTATCCAAAATAAATATTGCTTAAGGGGATAATAATATTGACCTTAAAATGGTTTCAAAAAAAAAAAAACTGCTTTTATTCTAGCCAAAATAAAACAATTCATAATAAAACATAAATATTATAGGAAATACTGTGAAAAATTCCTGTAACTGTTTAACATCAATTGAGAAATATTTGACAAGAAAAAAAATCTCATGAGGGCTAATAATTTAGACTTCAACTGTATTTAAATATGGTTTTAATAATAAGCATGCATCTTAATTATGACGGTTTACTTATATTGTAAAAATACATCAATCATGCTATTAGTGTGTGAGCAGCATTTAATTGCAAACCTGAAAAAAAAATCTATGTAAATAAAATCAGCAATATGTATTTTCATTGTGCAAATGATATTTGTTATTGCTCCAGTATGATGGTGATGCATGTTAAAGCAATAACTCCATCATTTTACAAAGAGGACTAATAGTTTTGACTTCCACCGCATATATAGTGTGTAAAAGAGTGTGTCGTGGTGTGCAGTGGTGTCTGAATGACTCTTAATTGCAGTGTTAATTAGGGGATCTTTCTACTCAGTGAGACTCTGAAGCTAATGAACTCTAGTCGGAAAGCTAATTACTGCTTCATTTGAGGGGATCCTTCATTTTCCTGAGAGAACAGACAGATTACACACACGCACGCACGCACACACACACACGCACACGCACACGCACACGCACACACACACACACACACACACAAAGTATTTATGATGCAGTAAAGCCTGCACTCAGAGCAAACAGGAGCTGCTGTGAAACTGATTTTATGAACAGCATCATAAAGAGCCATTACACACTCCAGACCTGTGCACAATTTCCCCATGTGCTTATGGCAGACTTTAAGCGCCAATGTGAGCGTGCACACTAACACAAAACAGCACTGTTAAAAGCTTCATAAAAAAATAATAATAAAAAACAGGGGCAGCACAGCGGCTCAGCGGTTAGCACTGTCGCCTCACAACAAGAAGGTCGCTGGTTTGAGTCCCAGCTGGGTCAGTTGGCATTTCTGTGTGGAGTTTGCATGTTCTCCCCATGTTGGCGTGGGTTTCCTCTGGGTGTTCCGGTTTCCCCCACAGTTCAAACACATGCCGGTATAGATTAATTGAATAAACTAAATTGGCCGTAGCTTGTGTGATTAAGAGTGTGTGGGTGTTTCCCAGTACTGGGTTGCAGCTGAAAGGGCATCCGCTGTGTAACACATATGCTGGATAAGTTGGCGGTTCATTCCGCTGTGGCAACCTCAAATTAATAAAGGGAAAAAGCCGAAAAGAAAATGAATGAATGAATATTTTTAATCGTTTCCATCTTGACCTCTCAAGGAATATGTGTGCGTCTTACTGGTGCATGAGTCTCCTCTCACACACACATGAAGTGTGACCCGTCCGTCAGCTGTGGAGGGGAGGGTGGAGGCGGAGGAGAGGAAGAGGAGCTTGGAGATTGAGGAGGAGTCGACACACTGTTCACTGCAAAACACACAGTGCATGCACGCACACATACACACACATACATGCATGCACAAACAGTTAGTCACACATTAAAACACTCAAGCAAAGATATTCAAACCAACAAGTTCCAACTTGAACTGATTCTTTTTTTAAATATGCCAGACGAGCTGATTAAATGACTCTTTTAAACCACTTCTTTTAAGTCAGGGGTGTCCAAACTCGGTCCAAACACTCTCACCAGTCCTTACTCCTTATTTTGCGTCTAATACCCCAGTTTGTCACGGGGGCATGAATGAAATGTTCATGAGTGAACGTGAAACTGCAGTTAAAGTCACCCAAAATGACAGGAAACTCTTACATGAAAGCACTTCACGTAAACACCTTGATTATATTATTGTCTATTAAGGCTAATAACTAGATTACAGATGTCCATGTAAGTGTAGTCAGTAGTGTCTTCGAAGTAAGTGAAAGATCCAGAAGGGCATCCTGCTGATTTGATTCAGAAGGGCACTATTTTGTCAGACGGCTCACCCGGTCAGGTATACATCCACACTAAAATAGTAGGTGAAAGTCATCATAGCTTGCGTAGAAGAGACCCAGCTCCCAACCCAAATTTGAGAATAGATTAACGGCGAAATTTTATAACGCGCGATAAAAGTCTCGCGTTAACGCAGCAAAGCCCACCACTAATTTTAATATATATATATATATATATATATAAACCATATTATTCACCAAAATCAAATGCTCGAAATGCAACTTTTCAAAGGCATCAATGCACAGCAGGGGTAGTGTTAGTGTTAGTATCAGCAGGCTGACAGAGGATTATAGGAAAGTTTAAGAGGGAAAAGCATCTTTAAACACTTTCCTAAAGTCAGAGTTTGTGGTAGTGACTGAGAGAGTGTGATCTGCTCTGCTGACCTGAGATCAGTGTGCCGTGTTTGCTGTTGCTGAGCTCATAAGACTCCTCCTGCTGCTGATCTGTGTCTTTCTGCTCCTCTTCTTCATCCTCTTCATCCTCCTCAGTGCCCACACGCACCATCACTGCCGTCTGCAGGCTGACACACACACACACACACACACAAAAAACCACAAGCTCGTAAAGCACACCGTGTATCTGTGTGTGTGTGTGTGTTTGAGCGTGTTTGTGCTTATTTATGTGATTGATGGGGACTTAAATGTGTATAATAACATGGCTATGACCAAGGTTTTACAATGTTGAGGTGATTTATGAGGACATGCCTTACTTACAATGCTAACTGTTTAAAAATCACACTTAACTGTGCTTTATCACATTCAATTTTTAGGGTAGGCATGGGGGATGGGGTATAAAATGGCATTATGCCTATGGAGAATCCTTGTATATCACAAAATATCTAGGGAGAGTGTGTGTGTGTGTGTGTGTGTGTGTTTAGCTATACTTGTGAGAGTCAATTGCACTGAAAACCAACTGGCAACCCACTAGTGAGGACATTTTACTGTCTCTCACTAATTAAAAATACTTATAAACCGTCAAGAATGTGTTTTTTTGTATCTAATGATTGACACATAAAGGTTGGGGTTAGGACTAGGGGTAGGCCACAGAAAATACCATTAACCTGATAGAAAAACAATGTCAAAACTATTGTCATTGTCCAAGTCCTTAGTATGATAGGTCAACAAACATGTAAGAGTGTTGTCAGCTCTACCTGTTCTGAGTGGCCAGTTTTCTGTCGTACTCCAGTTTACACTCAGATTTGTCCTGGTTCAGCACTGGTTTGGGACTCACACTCTTCAGGAGAGACTCTTTCATGGAGACCGAGCGCGTCACGGATGCTTTCTCCTGTACACACACCAATATACAGTATATATAAAGTAAATACTGGACTGAAGTGCGACTCATAAGTTCTCTACAATGTTCACTGCTCCATGCAAATAAGCCTGGACAAGTTTACCTATATGTTACCTATATATGACATCAATCAATTAATCAATCAATATACAGTGCACAGCATAAATGAGTACACCTCGGTCAGGACGAGTATTTTTATAAATCTCTCAGTAAATATAGCCAATATGCAGTAGTTTGGTGCATTTAAAAACAGTATCTAAACAGTTAACCAGTATCTGTCACCAAACAACTTAGAACAAAAAATATATATACATATCTATAGTGATTAAAATCTATACATATTAACATGCAAGAAAGAATATTTAGATATCTGATGTCACATAAAATTAGAGAAAATTAAGCATTTTAAATCCCCTTTCATATTTCCTGTTTATTTTTAAGGAAACGGTGTGTGAATATGCACCTTGATCTCCAGGTGGGTGTGTGCTGGCAGCTGCTCCTCAGTGTCTCTGCAGTTTTCCTCTGCGTCATTGTGTTTTGTGTGTTTCGTGTCTCGCTCCACAGGCGTCATGTCTCTGCGCTCATCCTGCTCGTCTGGAGAGATCACCGAACTCTTCTTACGTGCCTGAAAAACAAATGCTCAGCTTAAAATCACACAGAAGGAGGCAGACAACACACTTAAGCTGAGCTACTGAATTACTAACAGGTCCAGACTAACCTCAGGCCTACATTGTTTGTTTACATTAGAAAAGTCGCCTCACTTCCACTTGTATTTATTGTCAACTTTAAACTGAATCAATCCTGTCATGAGTGGAGGAGAAGGATCTAGATCAGAGATGCCCAAACTAGGGCCCACGGGCCAAAGTGGGTCCATGGTAACCTTTGATTTGGCCCACCAATTAAGTTTGGATTTTGGCCCTTCATGAGAAAAGGTTTGTGCACCTCTGATCTAGATGCAGACATGCTGCAATCTCAGACAAATGCAAGCTGAGCTGCATGCAATGCCTTCAATGTGCTCAACTAACCCCACCCCTAACCCTATCCCTCACAGTGACGTCACTAGCTCCATTGTGTCTGGGATTGCATGTCTGAGACTTCAAATCTGCAGTTAGCTACTATCGGGAGTGTGTGAAGCAGATACCTGCAGTGTGTAGTATGTGCTGTCTTTAGTGAAGGACAGACTACGAGACAGAGAGCCATCTTCTCTCCTGCGCTCTCTCAGCGCCCCCTGCTGGTGTCGTCTGATTCTCTCCATCTGCTCCTCCACACTCATGCGTGTTCGGCCCACTTCAGCACCACTACTCATCTGCTCCACAGCGCTGCGCGGACGGTCCTGCGGCTGACACTGAACACACAACATCATCAACACATATGCATTAATCATACACAAATATTAATGTATCAAACAAATATTAACAGGAAATATTAATCAAAAATGACATGCAATTAAATGATGCATAATAATATACAGTGGTGTGAAAAAGTGTTTTATATTTGAATATAAATTACACAATAAACAAAGTTGCACATTTTAAAGGCATAACATAAGGGTTTTGCAGCATAATGCACAGCATATAGAGCACACTGTACTCACTGTTCTAGGATCAGGCTTTTTGGTCTTCCTCAAGGTGACGTAGGAGGCGATGGTGGAGGACTCAGGCATGGGTGATTTAGTTCTGGGACTGACCACTCCCACCGGGTAAACTATACCTGACAGACACACAAAGTGTTAGAAATAATCATATACATAATGTAAACTGAGTGCGAGGCATTTGTGCTTAATACATTTAATTTGGTAGATTAACATGACATTAGTATGATAGTAATGTCATAGTAAATATTATAGACAATAGTATAATCATATCTGTGGCTCTATAGAGTTCTCAGTCTTAGTACACAGCCTAGAGTTGTTGGTCTTTTTGCTACAGAAACATTAATTTGTGTTCAAGTAGTGTTTTTTTCCTGATCTACTAAACATATTTTGTTCATTCTAATGAGTGTTTGTTTAATATTGTGGAGATGAACAGTATGGAGAAAAATGACACCACATTGTACTTATTTTTTAAAAACATGTCACTGATTATTTACAGTTTAATGAAAGTTCTCTCTTCTTTTCAGGTCCCTTCTATTCTATTCCATTACATTATCTCCTCTTCCACTGCATTCTATTATTTTCCATTGCATTCACTTCTCTTGTTTTTCATTCTCTTTTAGTTCATTGCATTCTCTTTGCCTCCATTGCATTCTATTCCACTTTCTTCTTTTTCATTGTATTTTATTTCACTGCATTTTCTTCTCTTCTTTTCCATTCTGTTCTATACATTGCATTATCTTCTTTTCCGTTCTATTCTACTCTATTCTATTCTTCTCTATTCTATTATTCTGCATTATATTATATTCTTTATTCTATTCTTCTCTATTCTATTCTACTCTATTAATCTATATTCTATTCTACTCTATTTTTCTCTATTCTATTCTACTCTATTATATTATTCTATATTATATTATATTCTTATCTATTCTATTCTACTCTATTTTATTATTCTCTATTCTATTATTCTATATTCTATTCTACTCTATTCTATTGTTCTCTATTCTATTATTCTATATTCTATTATATTCTTCTCTATTCTATTCTACTCTATTTTATTATTCTCTATTCTATTCTATTATTCTATTCTACTCTATTCTATTGTATTCTATTCTATTACATTCTCTTCTCTTCTTTTCTATTCTTTTTCATTGCAATCTATTATATACTATTGCCTTCTCCTCTCTTCCATTCCATTATATTTCAATGTACTGCATTCTATTTTCTCTATTTTCCTATCTTCCACTGAATTATGTTCTATTCCAAACAGGTAGCAATTCCTTCTCTTCTTTTTCATTCTATCATATTTCATTGCAATTTATTCCAATGGATTCTCTTCTCTTCATTACATTCTATTCTATATCTGTTTATTTACTTCATTCAGTTTTTTTTTTGTTTAAAAAATATTTCCACAATGCTAAACTGAGAGTTGTACCAGCATCTCCAAATTCTTGCATTTCTGGTGATTTCACTTATTTCTACTGCTTCTACTTGTAAGCTTTGGATAAAAGCATCAGTTAGAGTAAACTGATGTAAATGTGTTCTGTGGAGCACCTTTGGTGACACCGGGCGGCTCTTTCTCTGCAGTCTGCTCTGATTTGTCTTCACCGTTACTCTCGTCGACTTCTGCTACTGTGGTCAGCTCCGGCTCACTCTTATACAGCCTGTAATCCGGGCCCTGCACAAAACACAACCAGCATGTGTTATTTACAGCACACACACACACACACACACACACACACACACACATACTGTGACTGCATTATGGGATTGCTTGTGATCATGAATTACATGTTCTGATGGCAATGAGAATATGTAATACATCTTGAGAAATCTAAGCCTCATAAAGGATGTAGTAAAAAACACAAAGCAGCTGATCTGGGAATGTTTTACGGGAAGAGCTCAAGGATACTGATGATGAGGAAACATGAGGATTAAAATGCAACACATGACAAAGAACGCAAATGAAATGGGTTTTTAAATGAATGTGTAGAGGTAGATACAGTTTGTTTTCATTACACTGGACAAATTGCACCACACAAGATTGATGATTTGAGGATGAGTAAACGGTGTGCTTGTTTTTGGGTGAAATATTCACATACAAAGCTGATGTAAATGACAATTTATATCACTAATACAAAATATCAAGACCTAATATTTCTAAAATGACCACATTTCACATAAAAGTTGAAAAAGACATATACATATTAGTGAAAGGATTATTTTAAAGTAATAATGTTCAGTTTATATAGTAAAATGTCAAATGAAAAGATACTTTACATACATAACAAAACTATATATGTTTTATATACATAAACACACAGACATATGTACAAATGAAGATAAATATATATAAAAAACTACAATTAATAAAATTTGTTATGAAAAAATACATTCAAATACATAAATAAAAAATGCATGTGTACAAATGAAGATAAATATTAATTAGGTAAAGCTTGCATATTAAAAAACAAAAAATACATAAAAGCTACAATATAAAATTATGAAAACAAATTGAAATGAATAAATTAAAAGATGCATATCTACAAATTAAGATAAATATTAATTAGACAAAACTTGCATAGTAAAAAACGAAGAAAAAAAACTACAATTAATAAAATAAATAATAATTAATAAAAAAAATGCGTGTGTACAAATGAAGATAAATATTAATTAGGAAAAGCTTGTCTATTAAACAAATGAACAATAAAATAAATGAGGAAAAAAAAATAAACAAAAAATACATATGTGCAAATGAAAATAAATATTAATTAGGCATAATTGCATATTAAAAAACAAAGAAAAAATAAATTTGGAAAATAATAATTAATGAATAAATAAATAAATAAATAAATAAATACATGTGTACATGTGAGGATAAATATTAATTAGGCAAAACATGTCTATTTAAAAAAACTACAATTAATAAAACAAATAAGGAAAAAAATAACAAAAATGCATAAATAAAAAAATGCATGTGTACAAATGAAGATAAATATAAATAAAACAAAACTTGTATATTAAAAAAGCTACAATTATTATAATAAATATATAAAAAGATTACAACTTGAATGACCATACAGTATATTTTACTCAAAATTAGTCCCAGGTCAAAAATATTCTATAGTATATACAAAGATATTAACTAAATTATATATTAAACAAAATAAATAATAATGATTAATATATATAGACTATGATTCATTTTATAATTATATTAATATAACCTTGAGGTAGAATAAAAAGAGGGATCAAGTAGCAAAACAAAAATGTCCAAAAATATGTCTCATCATAATGTTATTATACATTAATAAAAATGCATTTCTTGTGAAAGACTCAAACTAATGCATGGGTGGTGAGCTTTTCAATGCATTTTTATTAATTAATAAAACTAAAAGTGGGAATGCAAATCAAGGCAGAAACTGAACTAACACAACATGGGTGCTAATGCAGATAATCTCAGAATTTTCCAGGTATTTTCTGCTGTCCAAAAGAAAAGTGCAGCAATTTTTGCAGATTTTATTTATTTATTTACTTTTTTTTTTTTTGCAAGACACGACATGTTTGACTGGCTGCTGTTTTGCTGTTAGTGTAGTTACTGCACTTTGCCTTTGTATTGCAGTATTGGCTAATACTTATATTTTAAGGTGTCCTTGTTACACATTCTATATTTTCCTATATGTTTTAATAATTAAATGGACTGGAGTCAATAATTCCACATTGGGCTCCACAGTTCAGATGTATGTTAGGATTTAGGCATAGCTGAACTCTTAAGTTTGTATTCTCCCTAAAGATCTTGTATGTCCTTAGCTCAGCTCCAACTAATTGTTCCTAAATCCTGCTTGAAAACTAAAGGAGACAGAGCTTTCTCAGTCTAACCTTGGAATACACTATTACTATTAGAAATTAGACCTTCATCTACATTAAATTTCTTTTTTAGCACTCAATACTTTTTATAAAATTATATTTATATTGTAATGTTATTGTATTATATACCGTTCTGTCCTCGAATAGTTTGTTATTTCGCCATGTCTGTGAAGCACTTTGGTCAACATTCATATTGTTTTTAGGTGCTATACAAATACAATTGACCCTGACCTTGCAAGAAGGACACCTTAATAATGTCTATGAGCAGCAGCAGGTGTAAACTGGAGATGTTGTTGGGTTTTGGTGATGGTTTAGATGAGGATGATGATGGTTTTTGGATGAAGGGCTTCACAGCTCTGTCTTACGGTGTGTGTGCCGTTGCGCTGGGCAGTTTTGCGGTCCTCTGGTCGGTGTGGTGTTGTGCGGGTGGTGTGTGGTTGACCGGTGTTCGGCAGGGGTGGCGGCCGGTCGCCTCCTTCATATGAGTACGGCAGAGGAGGACGAGGAGGAACACACGAGGAGTCTACAGAGTCCTGCATTCATACAGTGAAGAGCACATACTGATGCAGTCCACCAACTACACTGACCGACACTCGCCCTTGTCTGTGTGTGTGTGTGTGTGTGTAAGTGAGTGTGTGGGAGTGTTTGTGTTTGTTGTGTGTGAGTGAGTGCGTGTGTGTGTGTGTGATTGAGTGTGAGTAAGTATGTGTGTGTCTAAGTGAATGGGCATGTGTGTGTTTGTGAGAATAAGAGTGTGTTTGAATGAGTTTGTGCACATTTTTGCCTGAGTGTGAGTGCGTGTACAGGAGAAATGTGTGTGCATACACAGCAATATCCTCCTGAGTAAAATTCACTTGGTTTAGATAGTATTTAGTCCCTCTCTAAATTGAGTTAAAGTTACTCAAGTTAATAAGACAATGAAAGGAATAATTAGGTGATGATTGATAATAATAAACAGAAACACAGAACTATAACCGACAGTCACAGCCTTAGATGAAATCAGCTGAA
The DNA here is from genome assembly GCA_903798205.1 of Danio tinwini. Classification (NCBI taxonomy): domain Eukaryota; kingdom Metazoa; phylum Chordata; class Actinopteri; order Cypriniformes; family Danionidae; genus Danio; species Danio tinwini. Next base: position 380,483 of record CAIGQZ010031614.1, on the reverse strand, counting down.
ATATAATACATTGAATCTCTCAAAATCTCAGCAGAGAATCTTTAAGCAACTCCACAAACATCAGCTTTACTTATTACCAACCTGTTTGCCCTTATTTAAAGAAGGACCATATACTATGTGAACTGAATAAATTAAACTCTGAGGATTTTGCTGTGTATGCATTAGAGCACAGGTGCCCAAACTCGATCCTGGAGGGCTGGTGTCCCGCACAGTTTGGCTCCAACTTGCTTTAACACACCTACCTTGTCTAGTACACCTAGAAAGAGCTTGATTAGCTACTTCAGGTGTGTTTAATTGGGGTTGGAACTAAAATATGCAGGACACCGGCCCTCCAGGACCGAGTTTGGGCACCCCTGAGTTATTGTTTGTGCATTGTGCGTGTAAAAGATTACTCCTGGAACAAGTACTTACTTCACTTTTATGCAGAGTTGACAGAGGGTTTGCACCAGGAAAACCTATAAATAAAGAGAAAGTGTGTGTGAATTCATGGTTATATGTCCTGTAATAAGCACTAAAGCAAAAGAAAACACAACAAAAAACACAAAACAATAAAGTTAAAAGAAAATCATGACTGCTACTGTCATTTTATTAATTATCATTGGGTTGAGAAGTTATTCTGTGTGTATGTGTGTGTGTGTGTGTGTGTGTGTGTGTGTGTGTGTGTGTGTGTGT
>CAIGQZ010031614.1:355211-369424 GCA_903798205.1 Danio tinwini | reverse complement strand
AGATAGATAGATAGATAGATAGATAGATAGATAGATAGATAATCCAACATATACACCAACTAATTCTGGATTAGTTCTGCGCTATAACGGCTGCTCTTTCAAACAGTGCACTATTTAAGGGCACAATGGGCCGATTTCGGATACAGCCACTGGAGTTTGATCTGTAACAGGAAACAGGAGCCAGAGAAACAGGAAGTGAGAAACAGTAAAGAGCCTCACCTGACTGTCCAAGTACATGAGATTCCTCTGCAGATGATGAGAGAGGATTTCACTCTAGAGACGCAGGAAGAAACCACAGACAGAAGTGAGAAAAAGAGCAAAAAGTCAAAAACCGAAGCCAGAAAAGGTCAAAACTGAAGCCATTCTGGGAAGGGGGGGGGGGGGGGGGGGGGGGGGGCGGGGGGGGGGGGGGTGCCAGCGCTAATGCTAACCATGCACATCTATAAGCAAATCACACACATGGGCTAAAACTGCAGGTAGACTATCAAACCAGAGGAACATCCAGCTAGCAAAACAAACACAACGCCTGCAGATCATGTTGCTGAAACTGCGTCAGACGGCATGCTGCAGTTCACAAAACATGATCAGTTGCTCTCAAACACTTCACAACCAGATCCAGCTAGTTATTACATCCGCGAACATCAGCTAACAACACACAATGTATGATCCGTGTGCATTAGTTTGTTGTTAGTTCATGTTAACGCAACGTATGCATCTCAAGCTAACTGCCATTGATGACACTTTGCAATATTGTCTTGTTTGCATTGGTTAGCTCATTAGTTAACATGAATAAATGTTAGACTTTTGTTTACCTAAATTGTGCATAGATTATTTTACTGTAAAGCTAATGTATTTTCTACAGTAATTCTTTACTAATTAAATGATGTCAAAGTGTAATATTGTCTTGTTTGCATTCGTTTATTTATTAGTTAAGATGAATTCATGTTAAATTATGCTGACTGTTTTAGTTTGATGTGCATTATCCAGTTTACAGTATACAGTTTTTCTCAGTGGCTTTGGTGCATTTCTCTCAACACTATTTACATTTGCACAACAGTTGAATGCATTTCTCAAAACAATTAGTACACACTGCAAAACCTAGTGGATAACCTGCAAAAGCGTGTCACTTGCTCAAAATAGAGAGCTCATTCCTTAAAAGCAAGTATTGTCAATGAAAGTGTCAGTGTCATCAAGATGAAAAGTCCTGCCACCATTGTTTATGAACAAGACAGTAAAATGGCTTTGTCATGTTTTCATTAGGACCAATGCATAAAAGTCAGATTTTGGTGACACTTTCTGAAAATGCTCAAGTCAGCACTATATACTATTTGCACTGCCATTTGAAAACTACATTAAAGTTAGACATCACTGCATTTAGTGAGGTATCTGAGTACAAGACACTGAATATGTTTCACATTTTTACTGCATTTGCTCTTTGCAATTCTAATTTATTCCCAGCATTGTGCAAAATAATAAATAAACCCTTATTTACAACAAACATAAACTTCCTTTGGGTAGAGCTGTGCACAACTGTAAACAATATTGCAGTACATATTAGAGCTGAAGCTACAACATACACAGCTCTGTAAATCATTCATGAAACTGTTCAATTTAGAAGACATTTTTAGGAAAATAAAGATTTAAAATTGTTTATAAAATTATCTTGACAGATTTTGACAACTAGTTCAACATGTTTGTATGTAATGACTCCAGTAATGAAATGAGGACTATTAGTTTAATATGGAATGACTAATCACCATCCCCAAGTTTAGTTCATTTTGTCAGACATGACATAAGCAGATGATAATGTTATAAAACTGCAGAGAGTTGTATGACAGCAATTGATGCATGTCCAAAAGCATTCGCAATTTGCTGGAAGGAATGAGAAACTGCTACTGTGATGTGCACAAATGACTAATTGTTTTGAGAAATGCATTAACTGTTGTGCAAATGTAAATAGTGTTGGGAGAAATGCACCAAAGCCACTGAGAAAAACTGTAATATTATAGTGTATTATTGACTTTTATTGTGCATTGATATTTTAATCTAAAATAATTGTATTTTCTAATTTTAACTAATTAAACTTGAATTTAAAGTGTAACTAATTTGATAACACTTTAGTTTAAGTCACAATTCTCACTATCATAAAGATATTGACAGTTTGTTAATACCTATAGAGCACATATTCTGCATCCTTAAACCTATTCAATACATAAACCAAACTACAACCTTAATAACTACTAATAAGCAGCTAATTAGTAGTTTATTAGGCTAAAATTCATTATTGAGGGCTCTAATTAATAAACACATTGTTAAATCATGCTAGTAAATATGCTTGTTAGCATCATGCTAATATGAACAAACAAGGCTTCATTGAAAAGTGTTCCCACTAAATTTACAACTTGTATCCATCCACAGTCCACAACAGCATGCGGAAGCAATGGGGGAAAAAACACCAGCAGACTGGGGAATCGGGAGGTGGACGGGCTCAGTGGGATCAGTGCTTCCCTCTGCTCTGGGATGCTCAGTCTTGTTTTTTTCTGACCTTTGGGTTGGTGGCGTCGAGGTTTAGCTGCATGAGCTGTGCGAGCGTGTGTTCACGGAGGCTGTTGAGCTCGGCCTGCTGCCGCCGCAGTTTGATGAGCAGCAGGGTCAGTTCCTCTGGCTGCAGCGGGACAGAGCAGCGTTAGACACCAGACGCCACATTAAAGGCATTAAGGGGCGATCAGGACAAGGTTTGCATACTGAGGGCTTCAGGGTTGTCTTGCATAATTCAGGGTTCCCACTTTAAGCCAATTATCAAATTTCCCCTTACTAATAAGTTTAAAATGGCTTTAGCTTGAAAATCATTTGGCATGACTTTATTAGACACCATGAGAATGGTGGATTATTTGGATGATCAATGGGTATTTATCTCAGATCTTATTGTTTATGTGGCTGTGAAGTGCACCCTCTGACATACAGTATAATGTACACTGTAAAAATATGCATAAAATAACAGTGTTCTGTGTTTTGCTATGTTTTATTTTTCACAGTTTATTTCTGCTTTTGAATTGCATTACAGGAGCTTGATCTTTTAACTTCGAAAAGTTTAAAAAAGTGACTTTTATTGACATTTTTAATAGATTAAAGTGATATATTATCTAGGTTGGTGTTGTATATTACGCTACAAAAACCTTGTAATAAGCTGCCAGTACATTTTCTGTTATTCTACAGACTTATTTCTCTATATATTAATATTTCTTATACTAATATGTAAATAAAAGTCACTTTGTTAAACTGTAGAGTTGAATTTTCAACATCAACAGTCGACAGAGCAGATATCACCATCCTATAATGCAATTCACAATCATAAATAAACCCAAAACACTTCATTTGGTAGCTCAATATAAGTTTTACAATCTTTGCATTTACTTTTTCTGTCGTGTACTCCTTAAAATAAAATTTTGATGTGGTGATTTTGAAGCCAAAGCTCTAAAAATGTACTGTATATTATACTGGCTTAGTTAGCAGGTACATTCTGGAGACTGCATTTGACTTCAATGACTGCTAGTTGATTAGTGAATAAATTGAAAAGTACCCTAACATAAGCATTTTCCAATACAAAGAAATGTTGACAATGGGCAACAAAAAAAAATCCCTGACATTCCTTGACTTGGACGAAAAGTTGGTTCTCCATCTTTCAAGTCTCTAGAATAGAACTTTTAGAATTCCATGACATTCCAGAAATTCCATGACCTGTGGGAACCCTGATCATTGGTTTGATTCGTTTTAGAGCTGACTGTGATATCCAATCAACATTATGAAGATCTTGAAAGAAAAGGAAATGAAGCACAGCCAAATCCTAACTCTTTAATGTTATGTCAATGTCAACACTAATTCAAAATACTAGCATATGAATAATAATAAAATAACACTTTTGAAGTTACCAAGGAAGAGGAATAGCTGTATAAAAGTTAAATTTACATAAAAAAGGAAAAATTTAATATTAAAATAAACAAACAAATAAACAAACAAACAAACAAACAGAAAGATCATTGCATTTTATTTTTAACCAGTGGGAATAGCAGACAGCTTTTTTTGCTTGTTTGTGTGTGCTTTTAAAAAAGTACGTTTTATTGAGCAATGACCCAATTTATTTAAACAAAATAAGCTATTAAGCTATTATTAAAATGAAAACTAAATAAAATAAACTAAATATAAAGAAAAAAATCTTCCTAAAATAAGTCATTTAACGCTAATAAAAAATACATTTTTATAAAATAATAATAATAAAAAAAACTAAACTAAAATACAAAGTGCACAAGAAGAAGAACAAGTAGAACATGTATAAATAAAAATAATTGATTAAGAAAAGTCATGAACCTGTGACATGTAATGAACATGATTAACTATCTCTACATGTCCAGATTAAACTGAACTGGGCTTTTAGGAAAGAAAAATCAAGAACGTCATAATTTTTTTAATTACAAACATAATGAATAATGATTTAAATATTAGAATAATATTAAATATATTTAATATAAAAATAATAGAATATAAATGATACTAAAATATCACTGGCCAGTAAGTAGAAAATACACAAGAAAATATATAACTAACTACAGAGGTCCCTCACTATAATGCGGTTCACCTTTCACAGTTTCACAGTTTGGCAGATTTTTTTACAGCGATTTGTGTTCTGCGTCCTGACTGGCTGTAGACCACTGTCAATCAATCTCCTCTGTGTCGTGTCTCCTGTACAGTACAGAATGCACTCAGCTTCCCAAACTGACATTCAAGAGATTGCCCTTAGCTGATGATTAATTATAGAGTGTGTTTGGCATGATGTCCCATGAGAGCCCTGAGCTTGTGAGAGCCTTGAGCCCGAGGCTCTCTCCAATTGCAGGGCGAGAGGGGAGTCTGAGCTCAGGTAGGTCTCGAGCTCCCCTGCTTGATAATGGTAAATGTAGATTATGAATAGCTATGGAGAGTGTGTGCTGAATTCAACGCTTGTCTATGATGTCGATTTACTTTTGTCAATGTACTTATGTTACATGTTTTTGGTCTGTTGGAGAAAACCGAAGAGCCCGGGGAAAACCCACACAAACATAGGGAGAACATGCAAACTCCATACAGAAATGCCGCCTTGGCCAGGTAAGATCTAAGCCAGTGACATTCTTGCTGTGAGGCAATTATGCTAACCATTGGGCCTCCGTGCTGCCCAGACAAGGAAAGGGGAGGAGTAGGGGTGGAAGGGGGGTTTCTTCAAGACGAAGATGGCTAAGATAAAATACTCTGGTTATTTTTAATGATTTAGGAATCGTCTGATTGGTGAATTGTGCGTTAGCTAATAAGGGACCAGCTGCTATCAATCATAAGCGCGTGCTCCTCTTAAAATAAGTTAACAAATAAACTTCACCAAATCTTTGATCTCTAGCAGTGTGAGTCTGAAGAGCTGGACTGTATGTTTGCAAGTGTTCTCCCCACAATGTCAATGAAACATTCTGCACTATTAAAGGCCCCTGCAATAGCACCCAAAAAACAGAGGAAGATGCTAACCATAGCACAAAAAGTACTTCTGAACATGCTAAAGAAAGATAGCAGTTACGCGGCTGTAGGGCGCCATTACAGAATAAATAAATGAATATCAAATGGTTTTGATCTTTGGATTCCTTCTATAATACTGGACTCATTTTTTCTACGAAGGTTTGAACTTTGAGAGTGTTTAAACAAGGGAGAAAGTGTGAAAATGTTCATGCCTGTATGAGAAATGTGTATAAAGTGTGTAGTGAGGGGTTTTACAGCCTTAAAACATCTATAATTGTAAAAAATAACTACTTAATAGTATGTATTACATGACTACTTCATGGATTTCCTCTATTGCGCATTATTTTTACAATGCAACTCCTGCAAATAACGAGGGACCACTGTAAATCCATCAATAAATAAATAAATAAATGAAATGTTTGCATAGTGTGACCATACATTATATTATTTAATATTTATTGCTAATAACCAGCTCAAGTGTAACCAGGAGTGACATTTTATGTAGCTATAAATTTAATACAAGCTGCTTTCTTCCCAGCAGGTACAGCTAGATTAAGTTTCATTTGGCCTTTAAGAACAGTTTATGCTAATTTATCCTATCTGTGAACCAATTAAATGACATTTAAAGAAGATAACCTTTGAGTCCGGGTTATCTCATGTTTGTCATTTCATCATAGGTTATAACAATCTAAACCATATCATGAAGAGCCTCATAAAAGCAGATGAAGAGCCTCGGATCTAAACCGAAATGTTTAAAACACTACATTTAATGTCACGCTCTGTAGCAAAAGGCGTTTTCACAACAGCGGAGACGAGTAAAGCACATACGGATGAGCTCTGTTTATATTTCATCAGGTGTCTGCCGGCTTTTTCATTAAAACACTTTGAAATGAAATAAAATGCCTGAAAAGTGTCTCATTGTACTTCGTGTCTGTAACAAGGGATGAATAAAGAGCATAAGCTGAAAAAGGCGGCTTTAGATTGTTAGAACTTGAAACGTTAAGCAAGAGAATAATAATTATGGTTTTAAGAGCAGCTTATGGTATTAGAGCTGCTGTCACAACACACACACACACACACACACACACACACGCACACACACACACATCATGTCAGAAACAATGCATTGAGGAGCGGAAGCATGAATAACCTTCTCTTCTGCATTGAGATAAGCACACATAAGGCTTTGTGAGTCTTTACTGAAGCCAAGCTGAACTTATTTGAATGTCCGTTTGCCTACAGAGTCAACATCAGATGCACATGTGCTTATTATGCTTCTATTTTCAGGTTACATATGACCACAAGCATTGCTTTTCATGTTAAAGTGCCCCTATTATGCAGTTTATGCTAATGGTTTTGAATTTTTCACATCAGAAATCACAAAACAAACAACAAGTTCAATAAATCTAGCTAAAAACACTGATTATAGATTTCACAGTATTAAAAAATTGGGTCTTGCTAAACACCTCCTACGTTAGACTCACTTTATTCTGATTGGTCAAATAACACTACTGTAAATAATTGGTCAGATAATCCTACTCTGCTATGATTGGTCAGATGACCTCAGTTTGCCCTGATTGGTCAGATAATTAGACTGCTCTGATTGGTCAGATATTCCTACTTTGCTCCTTTTGGTCAGTTGGGTCTACTCTGCTCTGATTTGTCAGATAATGCTACTTTGCTATGATTGGTCAGATGACCTCAGTTTGCTCAGATAATCATACTCTGCTTTATTTGGTCAGATAAAGCTACTCTGTTCTGATTGGTCAGATAATACTACTTTACTCCTTTTGGTCAAATATACCTAGTGTGCTCTGATTGGTCAGATAATCCTACTCTGCTCTGATTGGTCAGATGAACTCAGTCTGCACTGATTAGTCACATAATTAGACTCTGCTCTGATTGGTCATATGGGCCTACTCTGCTCTGATTGGTTAGATAATCCTACTTTGATCCTATTGGTCAGATGGTTCTAGTGTGCTCTCATTGGTCAGATAATCCTACTCTGGTCTGATTGGTCAGATGAACTCAGTCTGCACTGATTAGTCACATAATTAGACTCTGCTCTGATTGGTCATATGGGCCAACTCTGCTCTGATTGGTTAGATAATATTCTTTGCTCCTATTGGTCAGATGGACCTAGTGTGCTCTGATTGGTCAGATAGTCCTAATCTGCTCTGATTGATCAGATGACTTCAGTTTGCTTTAATTGGTTAGATAATCATACTCTAGTCTTATTGGTCAGATGTACTTTGATTGGTCAGATGACCTCAGTTTGTTCTGATTGGTTAGATACTAATACTCTAGTACTATTGGTCACATACACTCAGACTGGTCAAATAATCATACTCTGATCCAATTAGTCAGGTGAACCTATTCTGCTCAGACTGGTCAGATAATCATACTCTCGTCCTATTGGTCACATAGGCCTACTGTGCTCTGATTGGTCAGATAATCCTACTATGTTTTGATTGGTCAGATGACCTCAGTTTGCTTTAATTAGTCAGATAATATACACTGCTCTATTTGGTCAGATAGGGCTACTCTGCTCTGACTGGTCAAATTACCTCAGTCTACTTTGATTGGTTAGATAACCATACACTTCTCCTATTAGTTAGATGGCCCAGTTTGTTGTGAATTGTCAGACGGCACTATTTTGCTCTATACATGTTGTTCCTTGGCAGCCAATGAGGACTACAGAATAACATGATGCAAATATATTAGGAACAATTATAGGTTTGTGCAGAAATGTGCGTGAAACTCTATTTAATGCAATCTTTAAAACTTGACAGATCTTTTGCATCTACAAAAAACTACATAACCGAAAGGTAAGATCTGTAAAAGCATCACAGGGGCACTTCAAGAAAGCAAAAATTCATGTTGACTCAACCTCCGCATGTGAAATATTCACTCCAAAAAAGCCTAATTTGCAAACCAAAGCCCGAACGAATCCTTAGTGGCTGAAAACTGAAAAATGCAAAGAGTTTGACAGGAAAGCAAAGTTTTGGCTCTGAGAGTTACAAGCGTTTCCTTTGCACAGAGGAAGTGGTGGGTGGAGAAGTGGGAGCACGTACCGTTTTGCCTTGAAGAGACTGTGCAGTGATGTTCTGTGCGGGAGGAGCAGCTCTGCGTTCGGCAGGATAGGAATACTGACAGAGAAAGAGGAAAGCACAGCAGTCAGGAGAACTGCAACAAAGAGTTCTGCTCAAAACCGCATTAAACGCTTAGAATTAGAAACACTTAAAGGCTCAGTAATTTAAAGCTAAAAACAACATGATCATCTCTTAAAAACGACTGTTTCATTGTATAATCATTGATGAGCAGGATTTAGATGTGAAGACAGATGTATACGACTTGATCAATGCTATACAGTATTGCTCTTCCATTTACAATTTTTGCAATGTCTTTAAAGGAAGTCTCTTTAACTTACAGAGGCTGAAATTATCTTTCTATACATCCATCACTCCATCCATCCATCATTCTCTACATCCATCACTCTCTCTCTCAATCCATCCAGCCATCATTCTCCCCATCTATCCATCGCTCTTTCAATACATCCATCCATCCCTTACTCTGTCCATACACCCATAACTCTTTGTATCTATCCACCCATCACTCTCTCCATCCATCCATCACTTTCTTCATCCATCAAAGTCAATTCATCCTCCCATTAATCCCTCTCTACATCCGTCATCATCATCTATCCATCCATTCATTTATCATCCATCTATCCATCCATCCATCCATCCATCCATCTCTCCATCCATCTCAAGTAATCCATCCATCCATCCCAGTCAATCCATCCTAGTCAATCCATCCATAAATCCCAGTCAATCCAAGTCAGTCTATCCAACCACCCATCCAGCCATCTATCCATTCATCCATTAATCTATACACCAATCCATCTATCTCTCCAGCTATCCATCCATCAACCCATCCATCCATCCATCCACGCACTCACAAACCCATCCATTCATCCACACACCAATCCATCTATCTCTCCATCTCTCTATCCATCCATCCATCCCTCCATTCATCCATCCATCCATCCATCCATCCACACACCAATCCATCTATCTATCTATCTCTCCATCCATCCATCGATAGATAGATAGATAGATAGATAGATAGATAGATAGATAGATAGATAGATAGATAGATAGATAGATAGATAGATAGATAGATAGATAGATAGATAGTTAGATAGATAGATAGATATATTTGTTAAATGTCATTTAACTCATGAAACCTTCTCTAAGCGATGACTGACAGATTATTCACCTTGGACAGGTGTGGTCGGTGGCGTCGCTCGATGGTCACATCTCCACGAAACACGGGCGAGGACAGCTCCGAGCGCGAGTCAGGGTTGAGCGGTCGGTTTGGGGAGAAGGTGTGATATCCGGCCAGAGAGCCGTGGGACGGGGACGTGGGAATGGACTCCGCAATCTGCCCCATGGTTTTGGGACTAGGCAGCGTCCCATACCCGAGCCGACTGTGTGCCTGCCGCTGCTGCCACTCGTACAACTGCCACATGGTGTCGTCCCGGATGGAGCGCCGCTTCTCCTGCGTGCTGGGCTGAAGCGCTCGGTCATACACTGATCCCGCCACGCTGCAGATGCTGTCCGGACGGAGCATGTTTCGGGGAAGAGTGCGGTAGCCCTCGGGGTAGCGTGGGACTATCTGCGCCCGGTGGCTCGGCATGTTCCTTGGCAGGGTCTGGTAGGACGTAATGCTGGAATACAAATATTAAAATGCCATTAGATTTCTGATGCACATGACACGTTGATGCCATATTATGCTTGCAGAAAATCAAGTTGAGTTAATACAAAATGTGACGTGTGTGCATTATACAGTTGAAGTCAAAATTCGCCCTCCTGTGAATATTTTCTTCTTTAAATATGTCCTAAATGATGTTAAACAGATTCAGGAATTTTTCACAGTATTTCCGATAATGTTTTTTCTTCTGGAGAAAGTCTTATTTGATTTATTTTGGCTAGAATAAAAGCAGTTTTTAATTTTTTTAACCATTTTAAGGTCAATATTAATAGTACCCTTAAGCAATATATATATTTCAATAGTCTACAGAATAAACCATCGTTATACAATGACTTGCCTAATTAACCTAGTGAAGCCCTTAAATGTCACTTAAAGCTGAATACTAGTATCTTGAAAAATATCTAGTCAAATATTATGTGCTGTCATCAAGGCAAAGATAAAATAAATCAGTTATTAGAAATAATTTATTAAAACTATAACACATCACACATCATGTGGCATCAGAAAAGAGTCAGGGCTTGCAAAATCTGTCTACACAGTGCCTGGTTCTGCTCATAGATAGCCTGCCGGGCACGGTGTAGATAGATTTTGGTAGGCTGACTGAAAAAACAATAGTCCCTGGATGTCAGGCTACCAGATTTTGCGAGCCCTTAGAGTGTCATATGCAAAACCAGTCATAAGTGTCAATTATTTGAAACTGATATTTACACAGCATCTGAAAGATGAAGATTTCCATTGATGTTTGGTTTAGTAGAATATAACAATATTTAACTAAAATACAATTATTGTATTATAAAATCTGTATTATAATCTGGAGTCTGATTTATATAATTTGGCCAGGTCATCATTGTAAATGAGAACTGGTTCTCAATTGACTTACCTGGTTAAATAAAAGGTTATAATAAGTGTAATCTAAATATTAAGAATATTACAGTTAAAGATGTCCATAAACGTTGTGCATTGTGTGCATAATTATGTGCATAAACTTTTGAAAATGAGTAAACTTCTTATATGCTAGGAAAAAAATAAGCATAAACTATGATGGAAAGACATTTACAGAATAAATTCCAGCATGCGCATCAGTAAATTCATTCAACAAATCATGTGATGATAAAAATGTGTGTGATGGGATGCATTAATGGACAAAGCAACATTTCCAGAACATTAATAAACATCTGAAATATTGCTTTGGTCTTTTTAAAATCCCTCAGCTAAAGTCTGTCATCACAGTGGTTCAGTATTATTATTATTATTATTAATACCTCCAGAACTGTCTTGAGCATCTGTCTGCAAACTCAAAGAGCATCGCACGCCTCCAAAAGCCACTGTGTGTTCATTGTGTTTGATCTTCTGAGGCACAACTCATTTATTAAAGCAGAAAAAATGCTCACAATGGCTTCTATGACTGCACTAAACTACATTTTTCTGTCTGATATTTGGCACCAGACTATCAGAAAGTGATGATTTTGTTCTCTTTGACTCATTGCATGTAAACACTGCCTTATTCACAAATGTTTTATGTGATATTCCACTCTTGAGCATAAGTTAAATTCACATCTTCGGATGGAAATGGAGCTAATGAAAAGGTCAATGATATACAAAACAGCTCCAGGAAGCCTCTTGAAGAAGGCAGTTTTATATTACAATCATGCTAATAAGGCCCGGCTTTGACTTGATGATGGTTTCCTGTTCTGCTGCAGGCAATAATTAAACAGCGACTCATTAGTATACGATAAAAAAAGTCATCAATGTTCTCTTCACTCCACAAGAGCCTTCATCTCTCGCTCCTCTTCATATATAATCACGTTCATTATAATCAAAGGCAAAGACAACACCAGAAACACCCAGAGGAGCTGCTAATAAACATACCATCAAATGGATTTGAAATACAGCTCAAATCTAATGTAATAATCATTACTTGCAGTCCATTTGAAGCCAAAATGCCATTAAGTAGGCACTATTATAGTAGTGGTCATCAGTTCACCAAGCTTACCGCTGTTTATTGAGTGTAACTACAGATACAGGGACACTGGAGTGTTTTAAAGCTGAGAAGATAAGTCGATTCATCAGCGGATCGCTTGCATGTCAGCTTATAAACAGACCCGCTGACCTTCGCGGCTTAAAAATGCTGTATCTGTAGTTACACTCAGTAAATAGCTGTGAGTTTGGTAAACTGATGACCTTCACAGCCAATCACAGTCATTTCTGGTGAGAACATGAGCGCTAATAGTTGTGGCTAGTTTAGTACCTCCTGGTGTCGTCGTCTGGAGCTCGTGTGCGATGTGTGCGAACCCACTGCTCCAGCTGCTGCATTGAGCTGGTTCTGCTGAGGCTTCGCTCTGGTTCTGGAGCTGGTTGCGGGACGCTCGTCCTCACAGTACTCAAATCTCCAGGACTTCTGTCTCCCGCTCTCTCCCCAGAGCCATTAACCTGTTTCTGCATCATCCTAGAGGATGAAACAGCCGCAGCGATAGCTGCCGCTTGAGCTGGCTGCAGTTTAATGCTATTTATTTTAGTCAGCGGACGCTCAACTGTGCCTTCCTTCTGAAAGCCGTATTTTTCCTCAGATCGCGGTGGCGGGACTGGTTTCTCCAGCTCCTTCTGCACCAGACTAAACCGTGCATCTTTCTGTGGGATCTTCTCTGCGTCTTTTGGTGGATTGTATTTCTCGAGCTCTCTCTGAAGCGTGTATTTGTCTCCGTCTTTATGTACTGTGTATTTGTGTCCGTCTTTCTGCAGGAGATATTTGTCCCCGTCTTTCTGCACGGCGTACTTCTCTCCATCCTTCTGCAGGACGTATTTCTCCAGGTCTTTCTGCAGCATGTAGCGCTCGCCGTCTTTCTGCCGGTGAGTGTAGTTTTCACTGAGGCGCTCTCCGTCTTTCTGCATGCCGACTTTTTCTTTGTCTTTCTGCGTTTTTTCTGCCGGTTTGCTCTTCTTGTCCTCTTGGCGGAGCGTCTCGCGGTTTCTCTCATTGTTTTGGATCTCGGGTCGAGTCAGGACGCGGTGGTTCAGCATGTTGTTCATCTCCTGAGGCGAGTGAGAGTCCAGCTTTACCTTCTCAAGCCTAGAGAAACAGAAAAGCCAAGAGATGTTATATACTGTAAGGATTAAAAAAACACAACTAGATAATAAGTCTATTTAAGTATCTAGTCTATGCATCTAAGCTCCTGGAGATCTGCCTTCCTGCTGAGTTCAGCTCCAACCCTGATCAAACAAACACAAATCAATTAATCAGGACCCGAACAGCACTGGATAATCACAGGCAGATGTGTTTGATATGGGTTGCAACTGAAATCTGCAGGACGGTAGATCTCTAGGAGCAGGGTTGGTCACCCCTGATCTAAGTATTAGATGAATTGAATTGGATGCAAGACAAAATGAACCACACAGTAAAATATGATCTTTTGATTTCTTATGTAAACAAATTTGTGTACATAAGTAGTATATATTTATTTACATACGAAAAAACAATAGTCCTGTTTACATACATATGTATATACAGGGCTTGACATTAACACCCGCCAACCCGCTGCTCTAACTAGCCACTTTGGCTGGTTGAAAATATTTTTAATTGTAGTTTTATTAAAAGCAGGGTTCGACAATAAAGATGGCCCAATATGCATGCAAATCCGATCTTAGATCTAAAAGTCATCTGAAATAAAAACTAATTGTAATATGATACTATGAAACCATGACCCATTTGCTTATGCTCATTGAGGCATGCTCAATGAACTAGGAGGCATGTGGACATAACACAATATCTAAATCAAGTAATTTTAGCATGTCAAAGTACAATTTATGCATATAAAATATATTTTCCCAACAACAAAATTGTGGGTAGTGAAAATAGCGAGTGTCTAGTAATGTTGGAAATCTACTAGCCACAGTGGCTGGTGATCACAAAA
>CAIGQZ010031614.1:337367-355111 GCA_903798205.1 Danio tinwini | reverse complement strand
ATATGCCCATATACATACATACATGCATACATACATGCATACACACACACATACATACACACAGATACACACGCACGCACGCACACACACATATATATTTATATATATTATTTCATAAATAATATATGCTTTTTTTCAACCAAACATTCACTACATTAATACAAATCCTTCGTTCTTTATAAGTTTAGTTCAGTCTTTCTCAAGCACAGCTGTGATCCTACGCTGCCAAAAAAATCTGCTTTTATCAAAAGTTTGAAAAAGCAAGTGTTTCAGTCTGAGAAGATTCGTCAGCATCTGTGATCGTGCTAAAAGCTGCAGTCAAACAAACACACACAGACTCGAAAACACTCTGAAAGCTGTGAAAATTTCTGCCCGTGAGACTCTCTGGAGACTCTAGTGGCTCTCGTCTAAAACCTGACAGCTTTCCTCAAAAAAGCCACAACAAAAGTACTGCTATAAAGAGTGCTAAGAGCTGAGCAAACACTCCACTGAGACAGGTCATAAAATATAAATACAAATGAATAAACAAACAAATAAACAGCTTTTTTTTTCTTCTTACTTGTTTTTAAAAGTGATTTTTGTTATTAAAGAAAACTTTGTAAGTACAAAAATTAACCAAAAGGTTATTTTTCCATGATCACTGTCCATAAAGAACATCTTTAGCAAAATATTTTGTATTTATTTTATCAATGGTTGTAAATTACTCATTATGATTTATTTATTTATTTATTATTATTATTATTATAATTATTATTATTAATGGTATAATAATATTATATTTGTATAATAATATAAATTATTATTTATTATTATATAATTCAAAAGTATTCATATTATTATTATTACAAGTCATAAAAATAAATACCAATGAATAAACAAATAAACAACTTTCTTTTCTTTTTATTTACTTGTTATTAAAGAAATTCTGTTAATAATAAAACTAATAATAAAAAACATTTATTTTGTAATACTTTCACAATTTTGTATTTATTTTATCAATAGTTGTAAATTACTCATTATTATTATTACTATTCATTATATATAAATTGAATAATATTGTTACTTTTAATACTATCATCATTATTATTATTATTATTTAATTTATTATTAAGTGACTACTGAGATAGCTCATATAAAAAAATAAAAAAATGAATAAAAAAATTAATTATCAGCTTGTTTTTAAAGTAGTTATATATATATATATATATATATATATATATATATAAAGCATTTCTTTTGTAATACTTTCACAATTTTGCATTTATTTTATCAATGGCTGTAAATTACAAATTTATTATTATTATTATTTATTTAATACTATTATATTTGTATAAAACTTATTATTATTTATTATTAAATGATTTATTATTATTATTATTATTATTTGTATTTAATTAATCATTAAGTGACTACTGAGACAGTTCATAAAAAATAAATACAAACGAATAAACAAACAAATAAACACTTTTCTTTTTATTTACTTATTTTATCAATGGCTGTAAATTACTCATTAATTATTATTATTTATTTAATAATATTATATTTGTATAAAAACATATTATGTTTTATTATTAAATCATTTGTTATTATTATTTGTATTTAATTCGTTATTAAGTGACTACTGAGACAGTTCATAAAAAATAAATACAAATAAATAAACAAACAAAACAACAATTATTTATTATTATTTACTAATTTTAAAGAAATTAAGTTAAAAAACACGTAAGAACAAAAAAAGCATTTCTTTTGTAAAACTTTCACAATTTTGTATTTATTTTAAAATGGTTGTAAATTTCTCAATTGTCATTATTAATACTATATTAATATTACATTTGTATAATATAATTTATTAATTATTTTATATCATTATTAAATATTATTTATATTTAATATAAAATGTTATTATTATTAATAATATTATTTAATTCATTATTATTTAATATTTTTGTTTCTTAAGCTGGAAAATCACATTAATAAAAATAAATATAAAAAAATGATTGATAAATATTTTGACATTATTCCTTCTCAAAAAGAACAACACATTTGTATTATTAATAATATTATACATTACTCATTTAATTATTTTCTAAAGCAATTTTTTTATGTGAAAGATCAAATTAAGAAATAAACGTATATTGTAAATTTTTTTAAAGTACTTATTAAAAGTATTTCTAAAAGCTTTTATATTATTACTGATCACAAAGAACAAGTATATTTATTTTCGTAAAAATCTTAATATTCCATTAATAAAATTAATAAATTTTACATTAATAAAATAATAAAACATTACTATTAAAATATAAAAAGTAAAATATTATAAAATAATAAACAGACAAATAAAATTATTGTCACTGAAGTGTGATTATAGTGAGTTCTTTCTGATTGTTCCACTGCAAACCAAAGTCCCATTTTCACACCTTCTGATTGGCTCGCTGTGTGCCATCGCCGCATCCGACATCACCTTCATCCAGGACTCCATATCTTTGGCTGTGTCTGTGCTGAAATAATACGTCCGCATGTTTGGATGCGTCGCCTAGTTGTAAAAAATTCAACAGAGAAACCTGAGGAGAGAAAAAACAGATCAGAGCATGAATATCAATAAACAACTGCTGAGCGAAGCGCTGAAGGTACAAACACCATGAAGTTGTGCAAAGTTTGCACATCTCTGAGGCTCTCACTGATCCACAATGGCTGCTTTTGTCTGGATTTTGTCTTTCACAACAGTTTATATAAGCTTTAAAAGCAAATGCGAAGCGCTCTGGAGGACTTAACAAGAGCCCAAACCCTAGTTAGATGCATCAGTCTACAAAATACAGATATTTGCAATGATTGTTTAATGAAGAGGATTAGTTCAGTAAGTTTCAAGTAGAAGTTGCATCTCAAAATACTTAATGGATCATTTATTATATTATGCTGGATGTATATTATAAATGGATATGTTTGGGTGTAGGTACAGATATGCAGTTTGTGTGTCTCCTTAAATGCAAATGAGATGTTACCACACCCCTTTTTAAAGAAGAGGGCGGAGCCTTTAAAGTGTGTGCCTTAGTTACTCATGTTTGAAGTAAAATGCAGTCGCTCCCATATTTTGATGAAGAAATGCAATATGAAGAATGGAAAGTAATCTTTAACACGCTGACAGCGAGTAATTAAATCAGTTGAGTGAATTATTTAATTAGAAAATTAATCAAGTATTTTATTTATCATTTTTTTAAATTAAATTTAATTTTATAAAAAAAATTAAATAAATAAAATAAACGACTTAATTTTGAAACAAAAAATAAAATAAAATAAAATAAAATTATTTTCCTACGGTTTAGTACTGGTATTCATCAGGGGTCGCCACAGGGGAATGAACCGCCAACTTATTTAGCATATGTTTTACAAAACGGATGCCCTTCCAGCTTCAACTCAGCACTGGGAAACACCCATAAGCAATTAATTAAATTAAATTAAATTAGTTTTCTCAAAAATTTATTTTGTTAACGAATCAATCTTTCAATGATTATTTTAACTATAAAAATCTTAATTATAAAAAAAATTCTAATCCACTTCACAATTCACTTTGAGTTCAAACTAACTCAGTCAATGTCATTGGAAGTGTTTAAAAAATAAAATGATTTATTTATATTCATTTCGTGAATGAATCAAATAAGTAAATGAATATATCAATCAATAATCTTGAAATGATCAAACTGGTTGAGTCAGTATATTACTTATTTACTCTATTTTTTTTCTTCTTGAATGAATCAAATGAATGAAACAGTTGAGTGAGTAATTCAATAATTCATTCATACAGCAAAAAAAAGCTTTTTAACACTATTATTGTTAACTTATACCAAATATTTAGCATGAAAAGTTTACAAATGATCACTCATGGCTTAATAAAGCAGCTTATAGGACATTCCAGGTTAAGTGATGAAGTATGTTAGTGTGATTATTTATATTCTTGACTCACCATATTAGCAAAGCTCCTTCCAGTAAACATGTTGATGCTCCAGATCATGAATCCTCCCAAACCGCACCATTGAGAGATGGACAATAAGACAGAGGGGGAAATAAACAATGAGTCAACGTGAAAATATCTGCTCTAATAGGTAAGTGACTCCACTGAGACAAAAACATTCACAGAAGTAGAGACAAAAAAAAAAGCTGCGTCAGGTAAAAAAAGTGCAAGGCTTTCTGGTCTAACTCAAGTTAATAACAGCTTTGCTACAGCCAAAACCTCAGCCTTCAGCTGGAGAGCAGCAATTTATATTCAAGACATTAAATTCACAGATAAACCCAATGATACAACCATAGAGAGATGGTCTAAATCTGTCCAAATGTACATTTTTTAAATCCAATGTAAAGCATTTTTGCTGGCCTGAAGACAGTTTAATCTATTTTTTAGTGAAGTGTTTTAGTATGGCTGTTAATAGAAACAGTCAAATTTAAAATATTGTAGAGGTTTGTTAAAGAAGCTACTGAATCATTTAGTAAAATCATGCATTTTTAATGCATTAGGTATTATAATACGCAGTTAAAATAGTTGGGTTAAAAAAAACAACAACTATAGGTTATTATAGCACCTTCCCAACTATGGGTTATTTTAACCCAATGCATTGAGTTATTTTAATTAAATGCAATTTTTTTCATTCTAGTATTATTATAGGCAATATTACTAGTACTACTATTCATTTGATAATTATGGCTGTGTAAATAAATAACATGCAGATTTCAAAAATATTGAAAATGCTTTATTTCCATTACATTTTAAGTTCCAGACCTTTAGCGTGTTCATCCGCTTAATAGATCGGCTATGAAGCACGTGTTTGCATCATCAATAATTAGGAAAGCTAGTGAAACGTTTATAAAAAACAAGACACGGAGAGGTCATTCGATAAAAAATAGAGCTTAAATAAACTTCATAACGCAAAAACAACATTACATATGCATAATAATACAGCTGTTCTGTGTCAGTTCAATCAGTTGACTGTTGAAATTCAACATGTTTACCCCAACTGGTTGAGTTATTAATAAATAACCCAATAAAGGTTAAAAATAACCCAACAAAGCATCTATTGAAACCCTATTTTTAATGCAATATGCTAAAAGGTATTGTGCAATAAGTAGAAACAATTAACAATTAACAAATGCTGTGAAATGTTCAGTTTCGCTAGGTATTGTACAGTATTACCAGCTTTTTAAATAACAGCCATCAAAAACACAGCATTTATGGATATTTATTAAATAATCTCATTCTGTAACTCAGGATGCAGCTCATTTAGGATTGTTTTTTTGTGTGTATATTGGTCAGCTTCTTGTATTAAAAAAGACTGTAATTGTTTGCTTAAAATGATGATCTTTAGTTTAAATGAAAAGTATTACTAACCTCTTAATGATCTTTTTTATGTTAGCAACCAAAAGCACTGCATCTGAGAATATTTCTTTATTTAAAAAAAAATATATATAAAATAAATAACTATTGATTGTAACTCCATCAGAATTCAGCTCTTTTTTTAAGATTATTTTGTATAGTCACCTTCTTATGCATAAAAGACTTTAGCCAAAAAAGCTGTCTGCCTAAAACAATCATTACGCCTCTCATATGGAGAATGAAGTCACATGCATTGCTCGGGTGTGATTTCTTCACAGACTTCAACAGAGTGTAAAAATATGGATGGTTCTGTGGGTCTCGTCTCTCAAATCTGAGCTTTATTTTGTGTTTTCTATTGTATCCAAGTCAGGTGATTGGCTGGGTCATTCTACAGCTTGATTTTCTTTCTCTGAAAGCATTCAAGAGTCACCTTGGCTGTGTTTTGGATCATTGTCTTGCTGAAATGTCCACCCTGGTTTCATCTTCATCCTCTTGCTAATGTAGATGTTGGACTGAAGCAGCTGATATTCATTTACTCTTAGGAAGGGCAGAGGGTTGCTGAAGAACTACTGAGAGATTTCAGCTGCTGTCTGGGCTTTCACTGCCTTTCTTCATGTGTTCAATACTTTTTCCCTGCATCATTTCATTTTATTTACCATAAATTCATTTGTAAACTAATTAGATTAGTTTTCTTTGCATATATGGATGTCTTTGGTTGTTATCAACCACTGGTGAAAATGTCAAGTCAACAGCACCTTTAGAAATATGTTTTCTGTCTAAAACGATGACCTTAAAACTAAAGCTAATACAAAAAATAAATAACTATTGATTGTAATTCAGGATACATTTTTTTGTAATGTCTAGTCAGCTTCTTACATGAAAAGGACTGAGATTTTTTGCTTAAAACGATGATCGTGAAGCTAAATCTAATTGTAAAAATAATAAACTATTGACTGTAATTCAGATAAATTTTTTGTATGTCTTGTCAGCTTCTTAATTAAAAAGACTGAAATTGTCTGCCTAACATGATGATCATGAAGCTAAAGCTAATTCTAAAAATTAAAAACTATTGATTGTAATTCAGGATGAGTTTTTTTGTAAAGTCTAGTCGGCTTCTTACATATAAAAGGACTGAAATGCATTGCATAAAATCAAAATCTTCCCTTTAAATGAAGAGTTTCACCTTCTTCCCTCCACCAACCCATCCCTGCTTTCTCTCGAATTACATTTGCATAAAAATACGTCCACGTTTCAGAGTTTCTGAATGTGTCTCTGACCTTGAAGGCGTATTTCCGGGTAATGTGGTCGTCCACGGACAGCATGGAGATGTGAAAGCTGGGCAGGAGGATACTTCCCAGTATCCCCTCTTCCTTCTCATCTGAAGACACAAACAGAGAGGCATTGGTCAACATTAGCATACATTAGCCGCCTAGTGGGATACTTGTTAAATGTGAAGCTAAAGCCGTGACTGGGTGTTTGTTTGAGCAGGGTTTTTTGTAAACAGACAGCCTGGACGGGATGATGGGAAAACTGAAGGGCTATGTGCATTGGAGCATGTTAATGAGACTGTGAACTCTATCGCTTTGACTGCAGACTGAAACTAATCTGTCAAGAGTTGCAAGCTGACAGACTCGTTATAGACTGACAGCTGTGTTAATAGTTACTGTTACTGCATTAATGCAGAAAACTGAATGCAAACATCAATAGCTTCCAAAAACATGGTAGTTATTGCATACGATAAAACATCAATATTTTATAAATGCCAGGCTGCTTAAAGAAACAAAAGCATGCGATTAAATTTAGACCAATGGCACAACTATAAGTCAGTGCTCGAAATTAACTTTTTTACTTGATAACACTGATGCTCTCAACTTCAAATATTTAGGAACACCAGAAAAAATTTAGGAGCACCAGAAAGAATTTAGGAGCACCAGAAAGAATTTAGGAGCACCCACCAAAAATGAATGAGCACCGATGCAAATTGCATATTAAGGGATTTATTGTATTTAAAAACAACATGAATTAGGACTAACAGAAACCAGAAACGACTATCTAACTAATGCTGTAATGACTTTTTGGGCAATAATTCCAAAATTAATGTCTAATAATTGTAAAATATTAATGATGACGATGATATTAAACAATGAATTACATTTGTCATTATCATGCTGCTTGAATGGGAGTTATCTGCTCTAAAAAGTCCTGCTGTTTCTTCATGAAAAATTAATTTATGGTTTGCATCAAACAAAAATGAAGCATTGCAGTAAGTAATATTTATTTTGCACTATTGTTTTTAAATGCATGTCAATTTAATAAATAATATTTGGGCAACAAAGCAAACGAAAGATTATAATAAATCATTCAGTTCAAGGCTGAAAGCTACAAAGCAGTCATCAGTAACTAAATAGAAAAATAATATGCATCTCAACAAAGAATGGACCAGAAAAGAAAGAAAGGTCTCACTTCTGCCACTCTTTAAAAGTTTTGGTTTGGGTTTGTGTCTTTGTAAATGCTCAGTCTCGTTATGCGCTGATTTACAGTTTGCTGTGTTTGTGGAAAAAAGCAGGCGAGTCAGCCGGTCTATTATTGAGGATTCTCACGATGACCACCGGCGCAATATCATTTTTTTTTATTAGCCGCAGATTCAGTTCAAACTCCGTAAAGGCGAGCTTCTTTGGCGATGATGTGTACAGTGTTAGATTTTACATTTAGCGAACATTTGCACTGAACATGGCTCGTTTCCACTGACTGGTACAGTACGGTATGGTACAGATCGGTGCGCTTTGTTGGCTGTTTCCACTGTCAAAAGGCGTACCAAACCGAACCATACCCCTTTTTCAGCACCCTTTCAAAAGGGTACCAAACACGAGAAAGGGTATCAAAAGGCGGAGCTAGACGAGCAGCTGAACGCTATTGGTTTACAGTGATACGCCACGAGCTCACGCAACAAGCCAGAATGAAAACAAAGAAGCCGCCATGTTTTCATACACAGTCGAGAGACTATATATACATATAATAACATATAATAACGAGCCCTGTTAGATCTGGGCTCAAACGAACCTTGTCGTCGTCTTGATAAACAGAACAGCCACAAAGCCAAAAAGAAGAGCAGATTTTACCCTGTGTCCCGTAGTTTTTTACGAGCCAGTCTGAAGCGTGAGTGGTTTTGCTTTCTTGCTTGCGCTCACCGCTTGTCTATATCTGAAATAACAAACTTCTTGAGCTGATGCTAATAACGTGCGCTTGATTATTGACGTGCTTTCGAAACCTGATCCTGTCAGAAACTGACAAACGCGAGAGTGACACGCCAAAAAACAAAAGGAGAAGCCGGAAAAAAAGGAGCACATTATTATTTCAGCAAACGTGAACAAACTGCCATGTTTAACTATTATCATCACCTTTTGGACTATTATGAACTCTGAATGATGGAATTACTCTAACAAGAGGCCACACGTGCTGCTGAAGATTACAGACACATTTAATCATGAGAGGTCTGACTGTGGGCTCTATTTCCTGCTGTTTTGAACTTAAATAAGGACTAAATGTATGCTGTGTGTAGTTTTTCTGTAAGTGGTAACATATCGGAGACTGTAATGGTCTGTATGTGCTCATATATGTTGCATTTATTTATTTATTTTATATAATTGCAGACGTTACAGTAGGCTATTTCACACTGTCATTGATCTGCAGTTATAATCAACTCATGTCCATAGAAAAGTTAGTAATAAACATTTATACAGAAGTATTTATGTGTGTAAAGCATCTGTTTTGTGAGAAGTGCTTCTCATATATGTGAGCGACCCGTACAGCTTTACTTTAGACATTTTCTCGAGCGGAAATCACATTGGTACCCTTTTAACAGTGGAAACGCAAGCCAGATAAAGGTGACCAGTACCGACCCGTACCGTACTGTACCAGTCAGTGGAAAGCCACAACATTCACCTCATGATCGCTGTCATCGGCAACATTATTTGTAACTTTAGGTGGGGTTTGCAAACCTGTGTACTTTTCACTTTTCAGCAGTTTGCATTTCCCGCGGCCACAAAAGCTCCTTGTCATCTGACAGCGGAAAGCCTTGAGTGATTGACAGCTAATATGAACCAATATAAAAAAAATCAAAACAGGTCGCACTACAACCATTATACGCAGTCGCACAAATGCTCACAGATATATTATGAGGTCGCATAGGTTACATTTCGGGCGCATATGTGACCAAAATTGTCGCAATTTCGAGCCCTGTAAGTGATACTGCTTTTATAAGAGAGTTTAATTACTAAAACTTCAAATTGAGCAAATTCATTTGTATGTTTTTAAATGGTCTGAATTTACTGAACTCATGTAAATAATCTGCTTCACTGAATGAATCTTACTCTACATATTGAATTCATGAGTGAATAAGTCACTCATAGGTAGTTATTCCTTTCGTAAATAAATGAATTGGTTGAGTGAATAATTCAATAATTTGCTCATGAATAACACATCTAGTTTCTGAATGCATCTGAAGATTAGCAGGAATCAACTTAGCAAAAAGAGTCACTTGTTTCATTGAATCGGCTGAGTGAATCATTCAATGATTTAGCAGTCAGTCCAAAAAGAATCAGTATTTTTGAAGGAGTCTTTTGAGTAAATAAATAAATAGCTCATACATAGACTTGTTTACTTTGCTCTTAAATAACTGAATCTGCTGAGTGAAAATGCAATGGTTTACTTGTGAATTCAATTAAAAGATTTGGAATTCTTGAAGGCAATTGAGCTAATTAAATTGTATATTTTATCATGGTCAACAAAAATAGTCCAATTGTGATTGTGAATGAATCTGCTGAATTAATGAATCAATAAGCCACTTAACATGAGTTATTTTGCTGTGTATTTAATTGGTTGAGCAAATGATTCATTAATTTGCTCATGAATAATACATCTAGTAGCTGAATGCATCTGTAGTTTTGCAGGAATCAATTTAGTAAAATTAATAACTTCACTTGTTAAGAGCCACTTGATTCATTCCTGAATTGAATCATTTGAGTGAATCATTCAAATATTTAATCATCCATATTTTGAGTAAATATATAAATAACTCGTACACAGACTCGTTTGTTTCTTTCTTAAACTGAATTTGCTGAGTGAAAAGCAAGGATTTACCTGGGAATTCAATTAAAAGAATTAGAATTTTTGAAGGGAATTAACTGAGTAAATGAATCACTCACTAAATAAAACAATGAATGAATCAATCACTCGAAAAAAGAGTCACTTGTTTCATTCCTGATTTGAATCAGTTGAGTGAATCATTCAATGATTTAGCCAACATTCCAAAATGAATCAGTGTTTTTGAAGGAATCTTTTCAGTAAAAAAATAAATAACTCATACACAGACTCATTTGCTTTGTTCTTAAATAAACAGAAACTGCTGAGTGAAAAACTTAACGATGTATGTGTGAATTCATTTTAAAGAATTGGCATTTTTTAAGGAAATTAAGTATATGAATCACTTATAAAGGAAGTCACTTGTTATATTCCTGAATTGAAACAGTTGAGTGAATGATTCAATGACCTAGTCATCATCACAAAATAAATCAGTGTTTTTTAAGGAATCTTTTTAGTATATAAATAAGTCATACACCGACTCATTTGCTTTGTTCTTAAATTATCTGAATCTGCTGAATGAAAACTGCAATAATTTACTTTATTCATTTAACAGAATTTGTATTTTTGAAGAGAATCAACTGAGTAAATGAATCACTCACTCAATGAAACAATAAATGAGTCATTCATTTAAAAAGAGTCACTTGTTTGATTTCTGGTTTGAATCAGTTGAGTGAATCATTCAATGATTTAGTCATCATTCCAAAAAAGAATCAGTGTTTTTGATGGGAATCTTTTAAATAAATAAATAACTCATACACAGACTCATTTGCTTTTTTTTCTTAAATAAACTGCTGAGTGAAAAATGCAATGATTTACTTGTGAATTCATTTAAAAGAATTTTACTTTTTGAAGGGAATTAATTAATTCATTAATCAATTAATCAATTAATTAATGAAGAGAGTCACTTGTTTAATTCCTGAATTGAAACAGTTGAGTGAATCATTCAATGATTTAGCCATTTTCCAAAAAGAATCAATGTGTTTGAAGGAATCTTTTGAGTTCATAAATAAATAACTCATACACAGACTAATTCACAGATCTCTCTATCGCTAACCTGATATTTAGACAATATAAAGAGATAATAATCCAATATCACACATTTTCTATTCCTCAGACAAACAGAACAATCAAGACAACAATGTTTCAGCACAACCAAATGCAATTGTCTTTTTAAAAGTTACACGGAGCAAGTTTTTGCATCCATAAAAGTGTTTTGCAAGCGTCCCACACACAGCGATGTGGAGCTGAGATCTGAACTCCTGCATGCTGTCTCTGCTGAAATAAAGCCGCTGGTGGTTCAGATGAATCACTGACAGCAGCGACACCAACAAACAAACACAAACCAGCACTGAGATTTAAATTCTCTTATCCAGATCAGACTCGGCATGGAGGAGGCTTTAGGAAAACCACATGCTGATACACCCCCAAAAATCAAAGCCCAGAACAATATCACATATATACAGCTTTAATAATTCAGCACAAAATGTCAGAATTGTGATATATAAAATGACAGATTTTCCTACAGCTCTAATGGAACTACAGTCAGGAGGATTGGGATTGTAAAGAAAAAAAAAGTGTTTCTATTAATGATTCTTTTAAAACTTTTGAGAAGGGATTGTTTCGAATCTTTCTACAGGCCAGTGATGCATTTAAAGCATTTAAAGGTTCTGGAGATTACAAGGGAAAACCATTTATTTTTTCTTAATGACATGCACAGATCAATTGTAGTACATGATGAGTGCATGCAGTACCAGCAGACACAGACAGGAGGCGCCAGATATCTTGGCCTCAGTTGTCCACCAGTCCTCCATCATTGGCTTCTTGAGCATGATTAAATCGGATGCGTATGACATGAGGAAACTGTGCAGTCTGAGCACGAAACCTGCTCTGTCTTCACTGTCAGCCGGTAAACAGCTTCAGCCCTCGTGGGTCTTCGGTGAAAGAGTGATCTGATCGCACCGCCGGACTGCTTAATTGAACAATTTATGGAGATCTGCGAATGTGTGTCCTCAGGAGACTTTAACATACAGCTCACACACACACACACATATCCATTCAGCTCCTCACCATATTCAGCATCATATTCTGTACTGTACTTCATTCTTCATATGCATTGTGCTACCAGTCTGAATCAATCAAATGACTCACTCTCTGATTCACTTACAACAAAATGTTTCAAAGATTCAAAATAATCATAAACTGAACCTTAAGTGAATCAAATCATCATGCAGAATCATTAAACAGTGAATCATTTGCATGTTCCTGTGACCAAAGTTGATTCAAAGTTAATGCTGTAGAATTATTGAACTTTATAGTTCAAATATGATTGAATGAACCACTTATTTTATTGAATTAAAACAAATAAAAGACATAAACTGGTAACAGTATGAATCAATCTAATGACTCGCTCACTGCAAAAACATCCAGTTATTCATCAGAAACATGAACTGAATCTTAAGTGAATCGAATAATCATGCAGACTCAGAATCATTAAATAGTGAATCATTTCCATGTTACTGCAATTAAAGTTGATTCAGCGCTGATGCTGTATAGTTATTGAAATTTATGACGATAATGCAAATACACTTAAACGAACCACTTCTTTTTATTAAATCCATCAAAACGAATAAATGCCATATGCATTGTGTTGCCAGTCTGAATCAATTTAATGACTCACTTACTGATTCACTCACTGCAAAAAGATTCAAAGATTCAAAATAAGCATGAACTGAATCTTAAGTGAATCAAATAATTATGCAGACTCAGAATCATTAAACAGTGAATCATTTCCATGTTACTGCGACCAAAGATGATTTAAGGTTAATGCTGTAAAATTATTGACATTTATGACATGTTTTACCAATTCTGAATATTTTACCAATTGTGAATGTCTTTAGCCAGAATGATTCATTTTTAGCATTATTCTAAACTTTCTCTGGAGTAAAGCGCCTTGAGAATTAAGTTTTAAAGGTGCTATATAAGAATAAAATATTATTATTATTATTATTATTATTATTATTATATACTTGAAGGAACCACTTCGTTTTATTAAATCAATCAAAACAAAGTGACATAAATTGTTACCAGTCTGAATCAATCTAATGACTCACTGATTCACTCACAGCAAAAAGATTCAATGATTCAAAATAAGCATGAACTGAATCTTAAGTGAATTGAATAATCATGAAGACTCAGATTTATTAAATAGTGAATCATTTCCATGTTGCTGCGATTAAGGTTGATTCAAAGTTAATGCTGTAGAATAAAAATATAATTGAAATTGATCACAATAATGTAAATACACAAACTTTTTTTATATTATTGAATCAGTCAAAGCAACTAAATGACACATGCATTGTGGTACCAGTGTGAATCAATCTAATGATTCACTCACTGATTCACTCACAACAAAACATCCAATAGACTCAAAATAAGCATAAACTGAATCTTAAGTGAATTAAATAACTATACAGGCTCAAAATCATTAATTTGCGAATCTTGATACTATGCACAAAGTTGATTCAAATCAGGGGTTTTTGCCAGTTACATCTTGCATAACTGGATGTAAAATTGTTCAAAATTATGCTGTTTTAGTGCAGATATACTTGAATGAACAACTTTTAAATTAATCACAATCAAAATGACTCTCAAATACATTTTAATACCAATCTGAATCTAACGACTCACTCTCTGATTTACTCACTGCAAAAAGATTCAAAAGAATCATAAACTGAATCTTAAGTGAATCAAATACCTATACAGACTCAGAAACATTAATTTGCGAATCCTGATACATACAAAGTTGATTCAAAGCCCTAGCAAAGTCATTCAAGAGCAAATTACAACTTGTTCAGTATGTTTTACACATTTACAGTGTGATTATTTGACAAACACAGAGTAAAAGCAATAAATAACAGTGCAAATGTGTCACTTAATCATACTGAACAGAAACATCTCTGAGATGAACGTTTGGTCACGGCCCGCAGCTAAACATTAATCCTCAAACACAAACAGGAACATCAGATATGTGTTGTAATGATAAAAGGAGTGTGTTTTTTTTGTATGAATAACTGTAAACAGAGATGCTGAACTCACCTCTGTAGTAGAAGAGGCACATATCAGACAGAACGAACCATCTCTTCTTCCACATCTTCATACCGGTGCTGTCCTGAAAAAACACCAGCAGCACAAGAACTGTCAATCAATCAGCCAGCCAATCACAGCGCAGTACAGAAAGCCCCGTAAATTAAAATACATTTTAATTTCTGTATCTGAATCTTTGGGTCAGTGTGAGTGTTTGTGTGCTTCAGCTCAACGCTTTGAAACACTACATTATTCATTCATTCATTTTCCTTTGGCTTAGTCTCTATTTCAGAGGTCGCCACAGCGGAATGAACTGACAACTATTCCAGCATATGTTTTATGCAGCGTATGCCCTTCCAGCTGCAACCCAGTACTGGGAAAAACCCATACACACTCATTCAAACACACTACGGACAGTTTTTATTCAGTTCACCAAGAGGAAACCCACACGAACACGGGGAGAACATGCAAACTCTGTACAGAAATGACAACTGGAGTAGCCGGGACTCGAACCAGCAGTTGCTGTTAGGCAACAGTGCTAATCACTGAGCCACCACGCCACCCCAACACTACGTTATTTGGGAGGTAATTGTTCACATTGTGGCTTCTCTCAAGTAAAAGAAAGGATTTACAGCACATGTACAATTATATAATTTGTGAGTGAATGTTAAGACATTGAAATATATAATTTCCTCCCACTATAGATAGATTTTGGTAGCCCGACTGGAAAAAGCAATAATGCCGCGATGTCAGGCTAGCGATTTTGCGAGCCCTGTATACTTAGTAGTAACTATAATTCAGACTCAACATTGCATATCTTGTGATGTGACAATTGCGAATGTGCACATTGTGATATCAATGCCGAAACTATATATTGTGCAGCCCTAATCAGACCTATTGAATTACATACTGAATCCTGCATTTTAAAGCGGAGATGTGATTAAACAGACTCATCATTGCTATTATAAACTGTGGCTGTGGTAAGTTTAGTTTAACAGCGAATAAATAAAACCCTATTGGCTATTTTTTTAAAGGGGAGGGGCTAGTCAATATGCCCCACCCCTAAGTTCCTCAGACAGTAGTTCCTCAGGTCTTATTCCATTGTTGATTTACTGTCAGTAGTGCTGCAGAGCGCAAACTCAT
The DNA here is from genome assembly GCA_903798205.1 of Danio tinwini. Lineage (NCBI taxonomy): Eukaryota > Metazoa > Chordata > Actinopteri > Cypriniformes > Danionidae > Danio > Danio tinwini. The sequence goes on along the minus strand of CAIGQZ010031614.1, from coordinate 339,384 downwards.
CTCTTTTTTAAGGCAACTGGTTTTTTGTGAGGCATGAATCATATTCACATTCCTCCCTTGTGTTTTTACTGTTTGTTGTGCTAATGTTTGCACCGTGTAGGCATGTAAATTTTAATTTAGACAACAAAGCATGATGGTTTCACAGGAACTGCTTTGACAGAAGGGAAGAGACCACCTCAGAAGTGGTGTTTTTTTGGTGAATGCTGAAACACCCACATATATGCAGACATCTGCACACAAAGACACACACACACACACTGTTACACGTGTTTTTTATCCGGTTACTTAGGACATTGCATGACTTTGCAATGACAATACAATGTTTCCCCTAGGTTTACAGTTTTGTTTTTTTTGGGGAGGAGGGATTGGGGCTGCGGCGCGACACGACCCAACGCAGCGACGCTGTTCAGACTCACACTGACACAAGGAGTCATGGTCTTTTAATGACAGCAGTAAATAACAGAGCAACTATTAGAACTGTACAACCGTTTGTAAATTAGAAATTAACATTTATTTTTTTTATTTTTTACTGACAGCTTTTGTCTCTGCAATCTTTATGGGCTTCTGAAAGACCATTTCCTGAGCCTCTTGGTATGGAAAGTCAGAAATGTCCGGCCCATTTATTGAGACATTTATTAAACATGTCTCTTATTAAAAAAATAGATGTGAACATGACCAGAAGCAGCTTTACAGAAAATTCATTCATTCATTTTACTTCAGCTTAGTGCCTTATTTATCAGGGGTCACCAAAGCAGAATGAACCGCCACAGAAAAATTACAAACAATGCAATTTGGAAACATTGCAAATGATGAAAGATGAAAATGAGTTAAAATGCACATCTAGAAGTCTAATACTTGTTTACTAAAAGGAAACAGGCCCATAAACTACTACTTACAGCAATGAGTGTATTACAAGAAGTTCTATTATTAAATATTTATGTTAAAAAGTTTTCTCTAATAATTCCAGCCAGCTTTTAGTGAATTTGTAATATTGTCAAAAACACAGCACTTTCAGATGTTATATGTAAAAAAAAGGCCTAAATACATGCAGGACCATTCCAATATTTTGCTCGTCTCCAACTATTGATAGCAGATCCCTCAATGAGAGAGAGAAAGGGGGATTTACACTCGCAATATCTTTACTGCTCTATTCATTTAACCTATCAAATGTAAAGTTTAGACCATCACTGTGCCTTTTGCCATCTGTTCACTTGCTCATTCACTCTCGTCGCCATGATTTTTGGGTATTTTAATTCATTTTGGGGGATCACGGAGCCGGTGTGAATTTGCGGAAGACACGCAGAGCTTCTGGGAGAGGTCATAACTAGACGCTAGATAGAGGAGATAGCTCCGCTCGCATCACAGTATGGGATGCTGTGATGTATCTGAAGAGCCGGGAGGGATGCAGGACATATTTGAGAACCGGGCGGGAGATGCGATTTCCGCGAGATTATCATTTGTTTGCGGGCCTCCAGTAGTGGCTATGCATTTGCGGGAGACTCCCGGAACTTTCGAAAGACTTGGGATGTCTGCATCTGTATATATTTTAGCTGCAGTGACGCGAGCACAGAACAGAAATGACATGCTGCTGTGTAAATAAGATATTACATAAGGCTAATAGCGTGCTTATTAAAAAAAAAAATTGTGATCGGGCGCAATATAGATAATACAATTAATGTGACTTAAAGGGGGGCGGGTACAGCTATTAGGAGGGCGGGCGCCCCCCTTATATAGTGGTAGGAGAAACACTGCAATAGCTTAGACATTGTTTCTCTGTAAGATTAATGGTATTTTCTGTGGCCTACCCCTAGTTCTAACCTCGAATGTGCCAATCATTAGATAAAAAAACCCACATTCTGTCCAATTTCTGAGCATGTTGAAGTAGTGAGGGCCAGTAAAATGTTCTCAAATGTTGCCAGTTGTTTTTCATTATAAAAGGGAATACAATTTACCCTCACAAGTATAGCTGAACACACACACACACACACACACACACACACACACACACACACACACA
>CAIGQZ010031614.1:318110-328345 GCA_903798205.1 Danio tinwini | reverse complement strand
TGAGTCTCTAATTAACATTTCACAGATTCAGTTGGCGCAGTCATAGCAACTCTCCAGTAAACAACTCACTAAATCAGTTTGAATCTTTAGTTCATGACTCATTGATTTAAGGTATCTGTTTAGAGCAAGTCAACGATTAATGGTTCAATGATTCAAATGATTCATTTGGAAGAAATCTTCACTTATTGATCATTAATATTTATTTGATCCAGTCAGGGCAACTCTTTGGTAAACTAGTTCAAAGTATCTCGTCAGACTGAATCTTCACATAATGACTTACTGAGTCAAATAATCCCAGATCACCAGAGTAAGGCAATTATAAGGCCTTAATTTCCTTCTTAAAGCCTAAAAGTAACATTTATTGCGACAAGAACATCCTCAACAGAACTGTTTGGCTCAATTTCTTCTTTACCGCAGACTCCTTCCACGAGTGCTTGTCTTTTGACACAAGCATCTGATTTTGCATTGGGAACAAACACAAAGAGGCACATTGTGAGACGGTGAGCAGTCAGCAGTCATGCACACACATAAAGAGACAAAAATATTCAAGACATTATAGGGTCAGCCTGGTGCACAGAACCAAGTACGACCTTCCAGGCTGGCGATCTCAAATTAAATTGAGCATTCAACACGGCTATTAGCGTTCATTAATTAATCTCTTCTGAAATAATGAGCTTTAGCGTAGCCTCGCTGGCGGCCATCATTCAGCTGACATCTGACGGTGTCTTCAGAGGAAGAGTGGCAGCCAGTGTGAAATTTGCCCAGCTAAACCGCGCTCAATCCAGAGATAATTGACGTTCAGATGGGTTCGTGGGTTGGTTGGGCACCAACTGGAGGTCATCCGCTAAAATGCATGAGTCATGCTAGCCTTTAAAACACTCTGTCTGTCACCATTTCTCTCCCTAGCCCTTTAACTCATCCTTCTTTTCATCTCAGGCAGCGTCAATTAAGAAGGTTTAACACGTCAACCTTGAAGAACATAGGGAAATATCTAAAAACTGGTGCATATTGTGTCTTTTAAGACCCAGTCCTAGTTTTTATAGACATAAAAGAGCTCTTAAAGTCATCAAGAACTGCTGCTGTTGTATTTCTAAGTGAAACAAGAGATTTATCCAGGAAAAAAAGTGGGTGTGGTCTGTTTTTATTGATTTGGACAAAATAATAAGAAGAAAAATGACTATATAAGGTAGTTCAACTTGATTTGCTGAAAAATGAGAGAGATTTGTGATGTCAAAGAGAACATTCATTTATTTTATTTTCGGCTTAGTCCCTTTATTAACCCGGGGTCGCCACAGCGGAATGAACCGCCAACTTATCCAGCACGATTTTACGCAGCTGATGCCCTTCCAGATGCAACCCATCTCTGGAAATATCCACACACACTCATTCACACTCATACACTACGGACAATTTAGCCTAACCAATTCACCTGTACCGCATGTGTTTGGACTGTGGGGGAAACCGGAGCACCCGGAGGAAACCCACGCAAATGCAGGGAGAACATGCAAACTCCACCCAGCAACGCCAACTGACCCAGTCGAGGTTTGAACCAAAGACCTTCTTGCTGTGAGGCGACAGCACTACCTACTGCGCCACTGCGTCACCTTAAAGAGAACAATCAAACCTAAATGTTTCCACTGATTGAAGAAAAAGTTGAATATTGTAAAGACAAACATTTCATCTTTGCAGAAACGTGAATAATGCTAAATGAAATATTAATAAGCTCTTATTTTAACGGTTGCTAAGTGATAAAAACTATAGAAATTGTATTTCCAAGTACAATTAGACATCAAATGAGAAATAAATGTGTGGGACATGACATTAACTTTTGGAAATTGACCAAAAGTTTAACTAAAATTAGGATATAAACCATTGCCATGCAAGGTCAATCAGTTTGACTGACTGATAAAAATGGGAGGGATTTGTGATGTCATGTTTTAGAGGCGGAGCCAATCATGTTATCAAAAGTATCAAAGTCATCAAAATTAGGCACTTATAGGCAGGGCCAGAAATTAATTGGAAAATAGACTTTAGATGAAAAATGTCACATGAAAAACATCCACACTACCTGACAAAAGTCTTGTCACTGATCTCAGTTGTAAGAGCAACAAATAATAACTTGACTTCTAGTTAATCATTTGGAAAAGTGACAGAAGGTGGATTTTTCAGATGACTCATCTGTTGAACTGCATCCCAATCATCACAAATACAGCAAAAGACTTACTAGAACCCGCATGGACTCAAGATTCTCACAGAAATCAGTTAAGTTTGGTGAAGGAACAATCATGGTTTGGGATTACATTCAGTATGCGAGAGATCTGCAGAGTGGATGGCAACATCAACAGCCTGAGGTATCAAGACATTTGTGCTCCTATTACATTACAAACCACAAGAGAGGGTAAATTCTCCAGCAGGATAGCTCTCCTTCTCATACTTCAGCCTTCACATCAAAGTTCCTGAAAGCAAGGCCAAGGTGCTCCAGAATTGGCCAGCCCAATCACCAGACATGAACATTATTGAGATGAAGGGGGAGGCATTAAAGATGAGTCCAAAGAATCTTGATGAACTCTGGGAGTCCTGCAAGAACGCTTTCTTTGCCATTCCAGATGACTTTATTACTAAGTGATTTGAGTCATTGCTGAGATGTATGGATGCAGCTCATGATGGAGTCAGACACAATATTGATTCTGTTTCCACTGCAGCATGACTTTATATTCTATACTGGACATTATTTCTGTTAAGTGACAAGACGTTTGTCTAAGCAAAGTCAGACCTTACTGTCCTAATGAAATTATTAATATTCAAGGCATGATCATATGTTATTGTGGTAAAATAAGCGTAATCTAGAGGCCTTTGCCTTTCATATAAGACACTTCTGATATCAAATGATCAACTAGAAGTCATTATTTGTTGTTCCTAACACATGGATAGGCGACAAGACTTTTGTCAGGTAGTGCATATATATGACAATATCGGGACCTTTAGAAAATGAAGATGGATATCCTTTTATTAAATTTCTACAATAGTCTTTTTTTATTACATTTTATGTTTTGTTTTTATGATTTCAATTTTGTTGTGTTTTCATTTTCAGTAGTTTTCAGCATTTCATTTTTTATTGATTTAGTTTAAATCATTTTTGGTGAATGAACTAAATGAACATGAGAACTGTTGCCCTGGAAATCACCTGGAGTCCTATTTTGAGATGTTTATTTCTATTATTTTAAACCGTTGTAGTTTCAGTTAACAATAATAAGCCTGCTCTGAATGCCTCAATTGTTGCCCTACTTTATATCCCAGATGTTGCCTAAAAAAAGACACAGGTAAAGCAGCATTCAGGGTCTTATTTTGGGCATCTCAGGTCTGGAAATCAATGCCAGATTGAGGAAAGCAGGCCGTGGGGACACGTTCAGCTGTATTTTCGCCATCCTGACTGCTTCAGAACAACATTTCTCTCTTATTGTCCCAGTTAAGTGCTTGACATGTGTTGCTTTTAGGGGTTATTTCCAATGGTGTGATTTGTTTTGATGGCAAACCATAAAAAAACAACATTTAACTGTCAAATGCACTTCACATATTGAACAGAAAAGCATCGCTCTGGGTTTTACGCGAGGCCACCGGGGGCGCGTGTACGTCAAGACCCCATGGCATGTATGTTAAGCAGTGACTTTGTGACGAATAAGTGTTTCATCTCCATGCAGAGCTTGACGGGACTGTTTACAGACTCAAAGTGCTCCGTCTCGTCATGAAGCGTAGGATTACAGGACTCCTGCCGAATCAGCTGAGGAAACATAATTCATTTTCTGACTGAGAACGAACGCCCGTCTCCCGCTGCGACTTCAGCACAAGGAGATTCGTGTTACATATTCAATGTGGGTAAGACAAATCGGACGGCACACATAAATCTTGCATATCTCCACATTAGCGATGCATAGCAGGATAGCAGGGAATCCAGTTCAAATAGCGCCTTGGGTTAGTGTTTGAGCAGGATTAATGAGACAGAATGGCAAAACAACCAGAGATGAACGGATGGCTCCGGATGAGGTTTAAGAGAAGAGATGACTGAAATAAAAAGGGCTGCCTGCAAAGCATTACCTGCTTAAAACAGGATGGACAAGATTTCCACAATTCAGGCTAGAAAAAAAGGAAAGAAAATGATCTGAATACATAGTCATTTGGGCTTTGAAAAAAAAAAACTTAGAAGCAAATTATAGTTATGACACACATTCACCAGAACCTCAATGAAACCTTCAAATGAGGAAGATTAATGACAGACCCTAATGGAAAATCCAGATGAAACCAGTTTCTAGTGGTTTTATGTTGTTTTTTAGGTTTAAGGTGGTGGCATCAAGGTTGATCTGGGTAGCTGAGCTAACTGAACTAGTAAACTAGGTGACCAAATTGACCACCTTGAACTTTCCTAGAAAATTCAGATAAAACTAGTTTCTGATGGTAGACTCTGGTTTTATATTGAATCTAGGTTTTAAGATGGTGGCATGGGTAGCTAAACTGGTTAAACTGACCTAGTTGACCAACTTGACCACTTTGAGACCAGTTTCTAAAGGCTCAAGCTAGTTTTATACTATTTCTAGGTCATTTAGCTGGTGGGGTGAAGGTTAAGCCGGTGTCCTAAACTACTTGACCATCATGATCTTACATGACTGACAAATAGAAGCACTGTTTTCTCCCTCCAATTTAAAGTTTTTTGCATCAGGTTGACCTGGAAAGTAACGCTGGTTTAAATGGTAGGCTACCTCAAGCTGATTTCATTATAAAGTTCTAATGGTGGACAATGGTAGCTAAACTGGTTGAATTGGGTAAACTAGTTAACCAGCTTGACCAGCTTGAGCTGGAAAATCCAGCTAAGTCCAGTTTCTTATGGTAGGCTTTGGTTTTATACTGTATCTAGGTTTCAAGGTGCTTGAACTGATGAACTTTGGACAACTTGACCAATTTGAGATCAGTTCCTAAAGTTTCTTGCTAGTTTTATATGATTTCTAGATGGTCAAGGTTGACTCAGTGTGCTAAGTTACTTGATCATGTAGACCACTATGAGCTTTGACTGGAAAGAGAAGCAGCTAGAAGCTGTTTGCGGTGGGCACAGGGTTTAAGCCAAAGTGGTTTAAATGGTAAACATATTGACCACCTCAAGCGCATGTGACTACAAATGCAGCTAAAACCTTCTAATAGTGAACAATGGTAGCTAAACTTGTTAAATTGGTAAATGGGTTGACCAAATTGAGCTTTTGTGGCTGGAAAACCCAGTTAAAACTATTTTCTGATGATAAATGTTGGTTTTAAATGTTTTTTCAGATTGACCTGGTTAAGCAAGTTAATAGAAAGACCAACTTTGACCAACTTGAACTGATAGGACTTGGATTTTCCAGCAGGAACATGTTAAAAAACAAACAAGAACATTATCAAAAAGAGAAAGAAGCAAAAGTGTTGTGGAATGCACTATAGAGTAGAGTTTCTAGCCTCAAGACACTGGATAGCTAATCAGCAAAAACCTTTTATATTTTCTGTTTAATTACACAGACCCCTACAGTGTATTCCTCTAAAACTCACCATCACCTCATGGGCTTAAATTCTGGCAGCTCTGACATTGCTAAAGGGCAACTCAATCTGTCATACACCAACCTTCAGATAGACTAACCATTTATTATGTTGTCGCCAACATCCTGAAGACCCCACACATGCTAACACATGCAGATATTTGGGGAAGGGTTTAATAGTGCAAAACAAGTACAACAGGAGAGTTTATATTCCAAAAGCAGTCGAAAAAAAACACTTAAATATGACTGCTCTGTTAATGGTTTCAGTAATCAAGGGCATCTGAAGCTCTGTCAGCACTATTATGCCACACACCAGCCTCATACATCAAAAGAGTGGCAGAAAAATTAGGAAATATTGAAGAGGGTGAAAAAAAATGACCATGCAAATTAATGAGCTTCCACTGTGATGATGAGAAACGAGGGCACGTCAGGCCAAACGCCATAGATGTGTTGTCGCCGTGAAGCAAATTTTGTTACATAAGGGCTGCATGAAATCTTATGACCAGAAGTGAAATAGATGCATTGCAGCAACCTCAGCTGAATCGATGTCTTTAGGGAATGCAATACTGGCAAATAAATATGTATTTTAGAATGGATTTTGTGAAGAATTGTGGTGGTGAAACGGTCTCTGTAATTGGCTTACTGTCGACAATATAAAATGTTTGTCCAGCTAATTAAGACAAATCAATGGCCTTAAAACAAAATGCAGTCCGAAACATACAGGGAATCTACAGCTTCATGACAAGAGCATTGCTGTGGAGATTTATATCCAAAACTTAATGCATGCTGCAGAAATGAAGGCGAAAACCAGATGTAAAGAAGTTGCATTTTACCAATAGTGGTTATCTGCTCGACCAACTACTTCACCAACTAGACCTGATATGACTAGAAAACACAGCTAAACCTAGTTTTTGATTGTTCAAACTCATTATTTATAGCTTATTTATTTATTTATAGCTTATTTTATAGATTATTTATAGATTATTTATAGCTTCTATAGCTTCAATTTCAAGTTGGAAATATCAACATAGAACTGATTACGTAAGCTACATATGAAAGAAAGATCAAACTAAAATCCATTAAAACTAGTTTCTAATTGCAGAGGTAGGTTTTATATAGTTTTTAGGTTACAAGTGGGTGGTATCAAGATTTAGCTGAAGATTTAAACTGGTTGAACAAGTAAACTAGCTGACCAATGTGACTTGGACTGCAAAATCCAACTAAAACCAATTTATAATGGCAGAAACTGTTTTATATGAATAACTGGTTGAGTCAAAGTTTACCTGAGAAGCTGATTGAACAGGTAAACTTGCTGATAAACTTCACCTTTTTGAGCTGACATGCCCGTAAAATCCAACTAAAACCAGTTTCTAATTGCATACACAGGGTTCTATATGGCAAACAGGGGGATCAATGTTTACCTGGTTGGTTGAACTGGTAAACTAGCTGACCAACTTGACTTTGAGCTGACATGCCAGCAAAATCCAACTAAATCCAATTTCTAATGGCAGAAACTGGGTTTTACAGTATATGGGCAATTGGTTGGGTCAAAGTTGACCTGCGGGGCTAAACTGGTTAAACTGAGAACTAGCTGACTAACTTCACCACCTTGAGCTGACACGCCTGCAAAATCCAACTAAAACCAATTTGTAACGGCAGAAATTAGGTTTTATATAAACAACTGATTGGGTTAAGGCTGACCTGGGTAGCTAAACTGGTTGAACTGGTAAAATAGCAGACTAAACTTCACAATCTTGTGCTGACATGCCTGTAAAATCCAACTAAAACCTAATTGTAGACATTGGGTTTTATATGAACAACAGGAGGGATTAATGTTCACCTGGGTGGTTAAACTGGTAAACCAATGGACCCATTTGACCAAAGTAAAGTGATATGACTAGAAAGATCTAGATAAAGGTTTTTATATAGCCATCAAGCTGTTGGCATCAAGGTTGACCATGACTGTAAAATACAACTAAAACCAATTTCAAATTGCATTAATTTGGTTTAATATAACCAATCGGTTGGGACAAGGTTGACCATGGAAGCTAAACTGGTTGAACTGTTAAACCAGTTGAACAACTTGACTACACTAAACTAATTCAACTGGAATATACAGCTAAAAGTAGATGGTGCACATTTTTATTTATGGTCTGAAGACATGGATAGATTTCTCTTTAAATCCAGGTGCTGGCAACAAACCAATCACTGAAACCAGTGGTGTTGAGCTCTGCAGTATCCTGAAGTAAACACAAAGCTGATGATGAGAGATATAAGAGCTGCGTGAGCTTCACATCGTGTTGAGATTTCACAAACGAATCCACACCTTTGAGTGCGAGTCTCTCACGTCGTCAAACACCACACGGAGTAAAAATAAGTGTAAATCTCATTAACATTGACTTAACAGAAAAAGCAAGATGGAGGTGATAATTGAAACGTAGGGAAAAAAAGGATCTTAAAATCAGCAGCAAAGCACACGAAACAGACTCTAACATCACTCTCATTTCTGCTGCACTACTGTTCACTTTGTACTAAAAACACTCACATCAAGAATAGACTCAGGAAATTGGAGGAATAATTTATCTGAAGATGAAAGTCCTGTCATCATTAACTCATCCCTAATTAAGTTGTTTCAAATCTGCATGATGTTCTTGGCATATTTGGATATGCAATGATGATATAGATTTATATAGTAAATATTGTTTATATAGATATTTATTAGTAAGGCATAGACTGGCAATGAAAGGAAGTGTTAGAAATATTGGATTAACAACCTTTATTATATATTTTTATTGCCTGGTTGATATATATATATATATATAATAGTTATACATTTATACACTCACCAGCTACTTTATTAGATACACCTTACTAGTACCAGGTTGGACCCTCTTTTTCCTTCAGAACTGCTTTAATCCTTCGTGGCATAGATTCAACAAGGTACTGGAAGTATTTCCCAGAGATTTTGGTCCATATTGACATGATAGCATCACACAGTTGCTGCAGATTTGTCGGCTGCACCTCCATGATGCGAATCTCCCGTTCCCTCACATACCAAAAGTGCTCTATTGGATTGAGCTCTGGTGACTGTGGAGGCCATTTGAGTACAGTAAACTCATTGACATGTTCAAGAAAGCAGTCTAAGATGATTTGCGCTTTATGACATGGCACATTATCCTGCTGGAAGTAGCCATCAGAAGATGGGTACATTGTGGTCATAAAGTGTTGGACATGGTCAGCAACAATACTCAGGTAGCCTTTGGCATTGACACGATACTCAATTGGTACTAATGGGCTCAGAGTGTGCCAGGAAAATATCCCCCACACCATTACACCACCACCAGCAGCCTGAACAGTTGATACAAGGCAGGATGTACTTATGCTTTCATGTTGTTGAGGCCAAATTCTGATCCTACCATCTGAATGTCGCAGCAGAAATCGAGACTTATCAGACCAGGCAACATTTTTCCAATCTTCTATTGTCCAATTTTGGTGAACCTGTGCCAATTGTAGCCTCAGTTTCCTGTTCTTAGCTGACAGAAGCGGCACTCTGTGTGGTCTTCTGCTGCTGTAACCCATCTGCCTCAAGGTTGGGCATGTTGTGCATTTAGCCTCTGCATACCTCGGTTGTAACGAGTGGTTATTTGAGTTACTGTTGCCTTTCTATTAACTTGAACCAGTCTTGAAACAGGCTTTGATCCTAATTGTGGCATTTTGTTGACTGTCTCTTTAAATTCAAATGAGATTGTGCTCTTTTCAAAAGAGGGCGGGGCTACAAATGTCTGTGTGTCAGCATAGGGGCAGATTTAAAAACAAGACTAACATCCTATGCTAATGAGGGAGAGATCTTCAAAAATGGGCGAAGCTTTCCCCTTCCAATGACACATAGTGTTTCAAAGTGTTCTGTATATTAAATTAATGCAATTTTGCCATTAGAAGCTGTTTATACTGTGTACCCCTTATAAAAACTGAATTTTGCAGAATAGATCGCATTTAACTAATACATGTTTTACATAGATATAAAATAAAACTGCCTGGCATATACAGTTTACATGTACACCTTTCACATTACATGTTCAGTAATTATGTTCTTATCTACGAAGGTCAAAAATGTAGTTTTGAATGGAAAATGAGCAGAAAACTGCTCTACAGAAGAATTTCAAACAGGTTTGAAACAACACAATAGCGAACAAACCCTCAAGTCTCCATCAGATGCAAATATCTGCAGCACAGTTGCTTCTTTGCAGAAGTTTATCTGTTTGGTCGGAGATTAAACCTGCCTGGATAAACGACAGCGGAGGCAAGATGTTGACTTTGCTAGAGGACGCAGGAGAACAGAGAGCGGAGATGAAGACTGGAGATCTGGAGTCTGACAGCATCGGCCTGAACATTATTATCCAGAGTTATGAACTGTGAAGACTAAAGCCATGTCAACAGCAGCCCATGAGAATCTGCACACCATCGGCCTCTAAGCTTCGCCATAATCAGCACCGGCCTGTTAATTGCTGGTGGCTTTGTGTGAAAATGTGGGGGTGTGTTGACTATTTAGTGGCTCACTTGTTTAAAACACTCTCACACAAATAGTAACACTTGCATCCATTAGCAGACGGGCCGAGAATAGTAATGCACGTTACTTTTATTTATTTATATTATAAAAATTACTTATTTATGCGTGTGTTATTT
>CAIGQZ010031614.1:280813-293335 GCA_903798205.1 Danio tinwini | reverse complement strand
GTAAGTAAGTAAGTAAGTAAGTAAGTAAGTAAGTAAGTAAGTAAGTAAGTATATAAGTAAGTAAGTAAAGGTTTATTTATATAGCACCTTTCCCAGGCATTGAGTCACAAAGTGCTTTACAATAAGAGAAAACAAGTAAAAGAACACATAGTAATAAAAGAAAACATGTTAAAACACATTAAAACAAGCTAAAAATCCAAATACAGAAACACTAATACTGTTAATTAAAAGCTTGACAAAAACGATGAGTTTTTAAATGCCTTTCAAAAAGTTCAACTGATCCCAGAGATCTCAGTGCCATAGGGAGAGAGTTCCAGAGCCATAGGGCCACCACACGCAAGGCACGGTCACCTTCAGTCTTAAGACGAGTTCTGGAAATGGCTAAAAGGTCTTTGCCAGAATATCTCAGAGACCGGCTACATGAGTGACTGCATAAAAGATCTTGAATATATAGGGGTGCTTGACCATGCAGAGCTCTAAGTAATGACCAGAATCTTAAAATGTACTCTAAAACGAATAGGAAGCCAGTGAAGTGCCTTAAGCACAGGAGTAATGTGTGACCTCCTACTGGTGTTGGTTAAAAGCCTCGACACTGCATTCTGCACAACTTGCAATCAATCCATAGAAGATTTGTTCAGAGAAGTGAACAGAACGTTACAATAATCCAATCGTGAAGACATGATCAAGCATCTCCATCTCTTCCTTTGACACAATATCTCTGATTTTTGCGATGTTCCTCAGATGAAAAAAGCACGTACGAACAACAGACTTAACATGGCTATTAAAACACAGAGCTCGATCAACAAGATTTCTAATATCACTGCAATTTGAAGATGACATACCCCCAAAAACAAGTTTTATCAGGGTTCAGTTGCAGAAAACTGTCTGCCATCCATTTGTTAATGGAGACTAAACAATCCTGCAAGAGAGACAGTTTGTCTAGCCTGTCAGGGCTAAAAGAAAAATAAAAGTGTACATCATCTGCATAGCAATGATAAGATATAACTTTAAAACTACTAATAATCTTGCAGAGAGGGAGCGTATCTAAATTAAAAAGAAAAGGGCCTAGGACAGAGCCCTGAGGCACCATAGGACAGAGGAACATAGTCTGATATATGAGTTCCTATGGACACGGAAAAACTCCTGTCAGCAAGATAGGAGGTTAAGCAACCCAGAGCTAACCCAGTAATGCCCACAAGAGAATATGCAAGCAAATCAGCAGTCCAGGGTGCTTGAAAAGTATTAAAAAAAGTTAACAAGTCTTTATACTCTACACAAGTAACATGAGTTACTGTATGTAATTGGATTACTTTTCAAGTAACTACTAAAGCAACCAACACCTCTTTTTTACTATACAAGTAAATCATTAACATTAGTTTTTTAATTAACTAATAAAGTAACCAACATTTTTTTAAATATGCAAGCAAATCTCTAATCCACTTAAAAGCCTTTATTCACAAGTAACACGAGTAATGTAATCAGATTACTTTTTCAAGTAACTACTAAAGTAATCCAAACCATTTAAAACAAAATATGCAACAAATCCTTAATCCACAATACTTGGAAAGTAGTGAAAACATTTCAAAAGCCTTTATTCACAAGTAACATGAGTTATGTAATCGAATTACTTTTTTAAGTAACTAATATAGTAACCAACACCTTTTTTTTTTTTTTAAATATGCATCAGTCCAAAGCACTCAAAAAGTTCCTATGCAGTTTCTCAGTAGCAGTAGCTCTTATTGATTTGCGCCACAAAGGTCAGCAGGTCAAGAAATTGTGCATTTTTTTCAGGATGCAAGGTCAGAATATGCTTTCCATTGAGAAGACGTTAAGAAACATGATCCAAACCACACCACCATGCATCATTTTTGGGCTTGAGTGTGTAACAAGATACTCCCATCTGTGCGGACGCCACGTGTTCAAATCCATTCAAGCCATGCACTTATAATGCCATCTGCTTTTAAAAGTTCTGCCAGTCTGTAAACCCTGTCCCAGAGGACGGAAAGCTGCAGACTGATTGTCACGGTCTGACATGAAATCAAAATTCAGTCACAGTAATTATGTCCACAATGCATGTTCCGATCACACTTTATTTCAATTTTAAAATACAATTCCTCCTATTAACTAAGACTTTTAGCTTACTAAACTACATTTATTAAGGTAGTATTTGGGTTTAGGTATTAGGTAGGATTATGGATGTAGTATAAGATCATATAAGTACTAATAAAAAGCTGAGGTCTTAATAATAGACAGCTAATAAGCTAGTAGTTAATAGCGTGAATTGGCTCTTAAACTGAAGTGTTACTCGTGTTCCTGATCTTATTTTCTAATATGCATTAGTGCATGCTATTACAGGGCAGCAGTCATGCATTGTCTCTAAAACACACTAATAGACCAGTTGTTTTGTCATCTACTGTACTGTATCATCTCTAAATATTATGAAAGGTGGTTTTTCACTTTCATCTCTTCCAGCAAATGGTGTCAGCTGGTGGGATTCAGTCACACACACAGATGATGTACTGCCCTGAAAGTGGATATAAATGTGCGTTTTGATGGGAAGCAGATGGTGGGGATAGATGGGAGATAGATCGAGACATCACGAACTCCACCTCCTGCTGTTTTTGGCCTGGTGCTGTCGCTCTCCACAGAAGTGGACGAGGTGTCTTAGTTTAGCTCTGTTTTATATTGATCAGTCAGAGAGATGCAGTATTCAATATGAAGAATCAATAAGACTGTTCCAATCTATCAGCAGAAATTTAATTAGTTGACCTTCTCTTACTCTCTGAAACGAACAGTTATAAGTTCTAGCATCAAAAACTATATTTAGAACAGAAACACAAATAATAATAATAATAATAATAATGAAATGCAGAAGATACAGCAGTAATAATATATATATACATTGCACCGACTAGTCGATTTGTTGACTTTAATGCTCTGCTGTGACGCTTTTTGATTGTTGTCGACTAGTTGCGCTGTGCCTCGGATTATTTAAAGTCATTCTTTAATTGTTATTTTGCTCATGTCAGCATCAAAAATTCACGTGAACTTTAAGTGAACTTTAAATCGTCAAACAGGTGCCAGTTATGTCGCTCCATGCAAATGCCCTATGTAAGATGCTAGACAATCACGTTTATGCAACCCTGGAAAAGTAATGTGATTGGCTGTTGTCCTCTGCGAAGCTTAGATGCTGACATATTTTATGAATGAACCATGAAGAGCACAGAAACCGTGAGGTGCGCAGACGTCAGAGGTGTGACAAAATTCATAGCATGTTTAATATCATCCCTGGTAAACGTGCTTAAGATGTGCATTGATGAGATAACCAAGATGAGCCAGTAACTGTGAAGCATGCCTGACATTTTGAGCAGCTTTCTATTGCACACTATTATATGTGTCTGAGCAAGTCTCTGACAGTGTAATAAGCAATGTTGCAAAACATTTGCATCTTGTGTTTTATTGAGGACGTCACCAGCGACTAGTCGACGACGACTCGACTTTGATAACATAAAAGTCGACTTCCAAAAACCCCTTGTTCAACCCCTAATATTTACCATCTTATTATCTTTTGGGAGAAGCTTGTGTAATTTCCTGGCAAAAGAGAAAAAAAAACTTGCTGGTTAAATTAAAGTAACTCATCAGCCTTTCTTCAATAGGGGGCAGATCATTTAGTGTTATTGCACCCAAACTCTGGACCTCTCTACCACGCTCACTCCGTTCTGCTAATAATAATATATCTGAATTCAAATCTGTACTTAAAACTCTCTTGTTTTCTGAATGCTTCACTTCTGATCTGCCAAACTGACCACTTTATCTGATCCACCTGCACTCTGCTTATTTGTCTCCTAGGTCTTGTGTTTTTATTTTTAGTTTGTTATATTTGACTTCCTGAATGTTTGTGTATCTAATGCTGCCTCTACATTTATCTGCTTGTACTATTTCCTTTTGTCGCATTCTTTGTAAAGTGTCCTTGAGCTCTGGAAAGGCGCTATATACATAAAAATAATTATTATTAATATTATTATCAGTATTTGCAAGTGGTATGAATATTTTCGGGATATATATCTATATATATATATATATATATATATATATATATAAAGACCAGGTGTACAGTTATTTTTTGTTTTTATCATTTTATCACATCCTTTGTTTATGGCGTTACTGGAAAGGTTGCCAAATAGTGTAAAAAAAATTATAATCTGTATTACCGCGACACTTAGTACTGTACATCTAATATTTTCTTTTTGAATAGACTGCATTAGATCATGCATCCAATGAACATAACTGGGTGTTACATAAATATTTTTTCCAGTTCTTGGTAGTCTTTTTATTTTGAATGAGGCTGAAGAGACAAAGCTGATTAGTGTGTGTATCTCGTCTTTGCAGCATGAGCACCAGAGGCTCTGTGTTCGCAGGTGATGCAATGAACTGCGAATGAATGAGAAGGATTTATTTGTTTTACAGAAGAAAGCAATGCATTACACCTCGATTCATTACTGTTGTCGTTTACCTTTCAGTTTGCAGCAAGTGAACTGTGTAAGGACATTGTGAAATTGAATGTGCAGTGTTGTGGGTTGTATAAGTCAACCGGCGCATTACGTTTGAGCTATTACGCATCCTAAATGTATTTAGTTTGCATGCACGTATATTGTGCGCAGGAATTTAGTGGTAACGCTTTACAATAGCATTGTAATAGTTAATGTATTATTTGACATGAACAAACAATAGACATACATTCAGTACAGTATTTATTCATCTTGGATAATGTTAGTTCATTAAAATAAAGTGGTTCATTGCTAGTTGTTTAAGGGATAGTTCACCCAAAAATGAAACGTCTTTCATCGTTTACTCACACTTTACTTTTTCCAAATCTGTTTGAGTTTCTTTCTTCTTTATTATGCCTCCAGATGGCAACTGTTGTCTTGGTTTAGTATCCATCCAGGCGATTTGTTTCTCCGTGACGGTAATGAAGATGCAGGTCACGGCATTCAAAACAGGCTGACACAGAAGTTGGTTTTTCCTCGTCATGCAGCGTTGAAATAATTCTCATCCGTGTGTCCTCACGAATGCTCAGATTAAACACATCTGATGCTTGATCTCCAGTGTTTATTTAAAGTCAGTGTGGTGATGCACATATTAGTCAAGCCGTAATTATGTGATTGTGCTATTTTTACTACACTATACTATTTTTACTATATATACATATATATATATATATATAAATAAGCAGAACTAATGTGTATTAATAGTTTTTTTCGAAGTATTGAAGTATTAGAAATGCCAAAACTGTCAATGATAAATGGAAATATCTATTATTTTTTTATCATTGTCAGTTTTGGGTTTTTTTCTTATGCTGTGTTCACACCAAATGCGGCATGCTTGAATAAATCGGGCTATTAGTGCGTAAATAGATGCATGAACATTCTGAGTTTACTCTCTTCATTTACATGTCATTTGCATGTCAAATTCATAGTAGTCGCGACCTCACGTCATGGGCAGGGCTTCTGTCTGCTTAGTGACTCTAGCTTCGTTGCTAAATGGCTAACATGGATTTTATTGAGAGAATAGCTGTGCTTTACGAAGGCTAAAAACTGCGTATATATTCGTTTGGCGCTGTGTCTGAGTCTACTAGATCCTTTCAGAGGTGCACCCAGTTCTGTAAGTTCATCTGTACACTGCTGCATTCATCTTTCCCTCTATCCTGACTAGTCTTCCAGTTCCTGCTGCAGAAAAACATCCACACAGCATGATGCTGCCACCACCATGCTTCACTGTAGGGATGATATTAGCCTGGTGTTGAGCGGAGCCTGGTTTTCTACAAACGTAACGCCTGGCATTCACTCCAAAGAGTTCAATTTTAGTTTCATCAGACCAGAGAATTTAGTTTCTTATGGTCTGAGAGTCCTTCAGATGCCTTTTGGCAAATTCCAGGCAGGCTGGTGGTCTTTCACTTACGAATGATGGAGTGATGCTCATTGGAACTTTCAGAGCAGAAGAAATTTTTCTGTAACCTTCCCCAGACTTGTGCCTCGAGACAAGGAGGACTCTGAGGTCTACAGACAATTCCTTTGCCTTTATGCTTGGTTTGTGCTTTAACATGCACGGTCAACCCTGGGACCTTATATAGACAGGTGTATGCCTTTTCAAATCATGTCCAATCAACTGAATTGACCACAGGTGAACTCCAATGAAGCTGCTGAAGCATCTCAAGAATGATCAGTGGAAACAGAATGTACCTGAGCTCAATTTAGAGCTGCACAAATTTATATAATACAATTTATAAATACATTTTGGGCATATTTACAAAATATGCATTGGTTACTTTTCAAGTTACTTGAAAAAGTAATCCGATTACATAACTCATGTTACTTGTAATGCATTTCCACCAATGACACAGGACAGGACAAAAGTGAATCATGCACACACTGAAGAGCCTCTGGGAATGACGTGTGTGATGGAGGGCATTTGTTTACAGTGAACAGCTCTTGTCTCTCTAAGCGCACATCTGTGTTCATCTGCTGTAACTAAAGCTTGCCTGCAGCATGTATGAGTGCGACACACTTGCATGTGACATGGACTTTCCCTGCAAAAGCAACACAGGACTTCGGAGGGGGGTGAACAAGAAAAAAAAAACTGTGTATGTTCTCCATGCTGACATTGACAAGTTCTACAAAAGCATCGTTGCTCATGAATATTAATTACTTGTTTACATAACTTACTGGCTGACTGGCAGACGTTATGCGCTAATCATCTGGTGAATTAAACAATCTGACAAAATCGGGTCCTCATGAATATTTAATAAGTTAATTGACTGGATGCTCCCGGAAGGCTACCAGACAACATCTGCACAGCCCAAGTAACATTTCATTCATCTTACCTTTTTATTTATATGTTTCCCAACATGGATGTCTTGTTTTTGCATTGAGAACAATGACGTGCTATTCAAAGCTGATCTATTGTTCAAAGATGATTGTGTTTCTTGCTCCAGCTTTGCCAAATCTACAGCAGCATGCCAAACTAAATAAAATATTAGGCAAGTTGTGAATGAAACTTCGCAGTTTGAAGCAAATGTCACAAGATTAAAAAAAAGACTACTGAAAACAATGGCTTATAGGAAAAAAGTATGATTAGTGTTGTTTGATCCCACAAAAACGACTGTTCTGGTAATGAATTAATTTAGATTATTAACAAGTTTATCATATTTGCATGAATTAAGCTGCTTTAGTGAGGCCACATCCGGATATAACTATTGATTATTCATTCATTCGTTTTCTTTTCAGCTTAGTGTTTTTATTAAACCGCCAACTAATCCAGCATGTGTTTTACGCAGCGGATGCCCTTCCAGCCATAACCCAGCACTGGGAAACACCCGTACACTCCTGCATTAACACACTTACACTATGGCCAATTTAGCTTATTTAATTCACCTATACCGAATGTCTTTGGACTGTGGGGGAAACTGGATTATTGATTATGAGTATGCATATTCTTTTAGTGTAAATGTAAGTGTAAATCAGTTTACCCCCTTTTGAAAACCAATATTTTGATCCATTTCTCATATATAGACAATATGGACAACTTATTTTGGTGTGTTTACAGTTTTATTAAACACTTATATCCATTAGAGTATGATTTTAGTAACCTAAAGACTTTAGGAATAGATGGATAATACATGTAGATTGAAATTCATTCATTTTCTTTTGGGCTTAGTCTTTTTATTAATCTGGGGTGAACTGACAACTTATCCAGCGTGTTTTACGCAGCGGATGTCCTTCTAGCTGCAACCCCTCACTGGGAAACACCCATACACTCTCATAGACACAGATACACCACGATCAATTTAGTTTATTCAATTCACCTATACCCCATGTGTATGGAGTTGTAGAGTAAACCAAAGCACCGGAGAAAACCAACACGGACATGGAGGGAAACATGCAAACGCCACACAGAAATGCCAACTGACACAGCCGGGCCTTCTTGCTGTGAGGTGATCATGCCACCCACTGCGCCACCATGACGCCCCTTAGATTGAAATTATCTATTGCAAAAATAATAATAAAAACTACACAATGTCAACTAAATGTACAGTTTAAATATTTGTACTATTTTTGCATTAGTTTTACAGGAGCTGTGTTTGTCCTTGTGTGTTTGACAGACTGAAGCCTGAGGGTTTACCGCATCTCTGCTATCAGTTTGAGTCCGGCTTCTGTTGTTTCACTGCCTCTGCTTTTGAAAACGAGGCTGGTTTGAAGAGCGGGATGAAATATTAATGTGTACGGTTGTTTGGGCCGATGAGACAATGCGAATGTTGTTATCATCATCATCAGCAGCAGCAGCAGCGGTGTAATTCTGAGAGAGACTGTGTGAAAGAGAACTATTAATTATTAAAAGCAAGTGGAGATGCTGAACTTTACCACGGTACTTTGCTTTCTTCACAGCTCTGACATTAACCGTGTGAATAAACAGATCAGTTTTCTAGTTGAACACAAAAATTACTTGTTTTCTCTGACGTCACTAGCATACATATCACAGACATTTGACAAATTACATGTTTTTTATGCATAGGTTGTTTACAGTACATAAATTTGACCAATCAGATGAGACCTTACTATCTTTCAGGGATGCACCGATACCATTTTTTGGAACAGATCTAATCCCGATTCCAAAAATTCTGAGTATCGACCGATCCAGATCCAATCCCGATACTGTGCCGTTTTTTTTTTGTTGTTGTTTGTTTTTTTTAGTGATAAACTCAAATAATATATCTTCTTTAGTCAAAAAAACAGGCCTATAGGCCGACCATATACAGTATGATAGAGGGCACAATCTAACTAAAAAATTATGCTTACTGTAAACTAGGTTTCATTATTTGAGCATTCCTTACGAAATTGATCTGTTGTGGACCAGCTTATATTTCCAAAATATTAGGATTTTTCTTTGAAATCTGTAATAGGCTACCACTATTGACCCTAAATCGCTGGTAAAATAACCAGCCTTTTTAGCAAAGCCTGATATTTTCCAGCAGGTTTGATGCAGACTAAACTACGTCTGAGGTCTAAATGGTCTGAGGCCAGTTTTACTTAATAAGCATTCCCTTTTCTGTTAATGACGATCCATATTGCGCCTGTCAGTTTCACTTAATTTAATAAACTACTTTGACCACAATGAGCCAGACTTTACAAACTGTTCGCAGCACTAAAAGTATTCCCCCTCAGAAGAATAAACTCAGTCGGATGGATGAGAGAATAATTTTACAAAGTGGCGCACGTCGCGTCTGCGCAGCCGGTGCGTGAATGAAGCTCTTGATGCATCACTGAGACACAGCGAGCACTTTTAAGACACTTTCAAAACTTAGCAACACAAAGGGGAGAAATCAGTGCGTTGAAGATCTGTCCAATGTATTATTGAGCCTTTTCTAATTTAAAACAGGTAGGCCTACTTTGTGTGTGAAGAGGAGGTAATAACCCTCTCGACTTCAGTGTTGCGAGACACAGCGCAACATGATTTAGAAACAGCAATGAACTCCTTGCTGCAGGTCAAAATGAACCAATTTAATGCAAAACTAAATGCACTTTTCCACTGAATATGTATATTAACAGGAACAAATAGTCTTGGAGAAAGTTTTTCGTGTTGTCATAAACGAACGCTACGCGCAGTTTGAATCATGAATGAATGGAGAATGATTGACAGGCGCATCGGAGGGAAGCGCTGAATTAAACATGAATTTAACCACTTGAATATTCATCTGTGCT
This sequence comes from Danio tinwini, assembly GCA_903798205.1. NCBI lineage: Eukaryota > Metazoa > Chordata > Actinopteri > Cypriniformes > Danionidae > Danio > Danio tinwini. The sequence goes on along the minus strand of CAIGQZ010031614.1, from coordinate 283,580 downwards.
TCACATTAAACTACAGAAAGGCTTCAGAACATTTGGGATATAGTAGGCCTACATGACAACTTTCTAGGCCCTTATGACCGGCTACCTTCATGGCTTTTGTTGGCTTATAAAATACACAGAATATAGTGCATGCGCAAGATTGGATTTGGATTGGTACCAGATGGCTGAAAGCCGATCCAGCAAAAATATGCGTATCGAAGCAATATCAGATCCAAGAATCGAGATCAATGCATCCCTACTACCTTTAGCCCCGCCTCCCAAGTAGTTGCTGTTCTGCTATTGGCTGGAGCAGTCCAAAGGTGAACCCAGAGCTATGAATAAACACTAATGAAAAGAAACAGCCAAACAGAGTGTGAATATCTGCAGAGGTTTTTACTCCTTAATAGTGTTTTAAAGCCTAAATGTTTGCACTTTGACACAATTTTTTTGTCCCAATTAGATCTCAAAGATATATTTTTCCTGCTTATTTTAATATCATTACATAAAAAATGATAACCATAGCTAATAAAAAAAATATTTTTTATAGGGAAATGTTACATCGCAAGTAATCAATATTTTTCCTATCGCATCTATTTGCCAATATCTGGCAGCCATAGTATATTCAACATCCAAATTCAGATGCACTATGCAGATTTAGACAGTAAATACAGTATGTGCATGAGTCTTTTTAAACATCCATAATCGCTCCGTATGACATAATCAAGGTTAATCACTGCAGTCTATACAAACTAATTAATATTTAATCAGAAAAAGGGTGATTTTGCAGATATTAGCTGTGTTTTTTGAGCCGTTTTGTCCTTCAAGGCTGGCAGTGTTTATTTTGGGCTTGCGAGTGTAATGTCAGATGCGTGTTTGCCGAGGTAAACAGTGTGATATTTAGCATATCGCAAAGGAAGAGGAGGACGGACAGGTGAAGAGTGGGCTGTAATGTCAGGCGAGTCGAGCAAACAGTGTAAGCAGAAGGATATGAGTATTTCTGCATCACGCTGACCCAGGAGGTCAAGGAGATGGCGGAGAACAGGACTCGACACCCACACACAGCCGACACATCAGAAACAGTGAATGTCAAAAGTGTGGATGGGTCTGGCCTTTCCAGGTGGACAGAGTCAGCAGCTGAGGCCATTAAGAAAGGAGAATATATATGTATTTAATTAAAAATAAAAAAGCCTGAAAAGCTGTTTCCCGGAACGCAGAATGACAACTTTTTTAAACTCCTTCAGATCACTTGCTTTTCATTTTCAACTTGTTAAATAGGTTTAAAACTGCTGAGAATTATGATTTTTTTTATTGTTTTAAGCTGTTTTATCACTTTGTTTTTGGCCTGAAAAAAGCCGTTTTAGGGCCTGAAAAAGTCTAAGTAGTTAAGTTGGTATTGTTTTGATGGTTTGGGGTAGACTTTCTGAAAGGTTGTTGTATTTAAAAAGAGAAAATGCATTGTAGAAACTAATTCCTTAAGTTGTAAATTAAATATAGTGCATGCATAAATTAATAAATCCCTAAGAGATCTCTCTTTGATATGAATATTGTCTATAAGATGCATCACAATAATATATTTGTGTATGTACATTAGACAGTTCCAAAGCCCAAACTGGAACTGATCCAACAAAATAAAATTAAGATCACAGTTCAAAAGTCAGAAGTTAAATAATACAAATGTTTTAAAAAGAAGCAGAAACTTAAACGCAACATTTCAGTGCTGCAATCCTTTTGGTTTCTGCTGGAAATTATGAGGAAATGGATGGATATTAAATTACATGCCACGCTCCTGTAAACCCTGCTATTTTCCCCTTTTGGTCGGGCTGAAGCTGTCGAGACGTCCTCTTTGCTGGAGACAGTGGCTTGGCAAAGTTGAATAGTGTAACCAGCGAAAGCTGAAAAGTCATACTCACTGATCTGTTATTATATTTTCCTACTGCGCTTCCATTACACTGTATGCTAAAGTAATAAAGCACCAGCGGCTGCAGGACAGGCATCTGACCACATTTAAAGACAATTCTTATGCATTAATTATGGCTCTTTTTTCTAATTGGCATATTAACATATAATATATTATACATTCATATATAATTATATTTTAATAAATCACAGGCTTATCATTTATAGTGCATATTGTAAGAATTTCCCATTACAAGTAACAACAAACTGCATTGATAAAATGTAATAATAATAATAATAATTTATATATTTTCTTAACCCATTAGAACATAACAGATAATATTAAATATATAAATAATAAATAATAATAAATGACTTGATAAATATATATAACGATGCAATAGTTTTACAAAAAATAACACAAACAAAAAAATTGTATTAAATTGAAATTAAATTAAATAAATAAATAAAAAAGTTTTAAAATGTTTTTATCAAATAATGAAAGCAACAACATTTTGAACATTTATTCTATTTCTATACACAACTATATAAACATTTATTATATTTAAATGCAAAAACAATTAAGCTCTAAAATGCTTTTATTCAATAATGAAAACAACATTTTATTAGATTTTTTAAAATTTTATCTTTATGTATTTAATTAAATTTTTCTCTTTCTACAGACATAAATATATAAATTGTAATAATAATAATAAAACTATTACAACTAATACGATGACAACGACAACGACAACAACTACGACGACTACTACACACATAAATATTAAATAATAAAAATAAAAAAACTATTATTATTACTACGACGATTACTACTACTAGTAAGTAGTACAACTACTATGACTACAACTACTATGACTTCTACTACTGCACA
>CAIGQZ010031614.1:263991-275813 GCA_903798205.1 Danio tinwini | reverse complement strand
TACTACTACTGGTACAACTACTGCTACACACATAAATATAAATAATAATAATAAAACTATTATTATTACTACTACTATGACGACGACTACTACTACTACTACTACTATGACTACTACTAGGACTCCGAATTCTACTACTGGACACATAAATATATAAATAATAATAATATAACTTATATTAAGACATATTATAATAAACTAATGTTAATATTATTATTACTACTACGACTTCAACAATGAATAGTATGACTATGATGACTACTGCTACTACTAGTATGCCAACTACTACGACAACAACTACTACTACCACTACACCTACTATTACTACTTTGACTACTACTACGACGTCGCCATCGCCGATGACTACTACAACTAATAATAATAATATTAATAATAATTAATAATTTCACCAGAAAACTATGTTGTAATTGTATGTATTTTTATTTAACTAATTACTTAAAAACTAACAAGCATACTGCATACTCAAACATTTGAAACATTTCTCATCCAATCAGTCTTTAGTGCCATATGTGATGTTAAAATTATGGTAAACGACCATTTCGTATCTTATAGCATGCAGCGCTTCAGTTGTGTTGGCGTTGTGTGCAGCAGTTGATGTGTGTGTCCCGATTTGATCTGTGTGTTCTGCAGTGATGTGTATGTGTGTCTGTGGGAGGATGGTCTCCTTCACTGCCTCTTCTCTCCTCTACACCCACGCCAAACTCTCATCTCATCTCCACAAACCAAACGCTACACATTCAGCTCACATTCACTAGCTTTACCACTCTCTTACCATCTCAAAAATCAATGAAGGATTCAACATATACATATACATAATACTTTCCACAACTAAAAGACTAAGGGCATACTCACACTAGGTACAGTTGCCTTGAACTCCCCACTCCCCTCTCCCACTCGGCCTGCACTCACACTGCATTTTACCTTCCGAGCCGGAGCACGCTTACGTCATTGATGATGAAACGGTTCAGTTTAACAGGAGAAAAAGTGATCTCGCTCACTGTTTTAGTTATATCGTTTTGTATTATTTTTAGTTGTTTGGGATGCAGTGACACGCAGTCAAATATTTTGCCGAACCGATCCACAACTATTGACCTTCACAAATTATCATAAAAGTCCTCGTGCAGCACGTACAGTATTAGGGGGTTTGCTGAAGGTACAGCTGATGCGCAGTGAGGGGTTTGCATCCTTAATAAACTATAAGAGTTCGTGTTCATTGAAAAGTAAGAATGATTAATAAATCCCATATGAAACAGTCCCTTAAAAGTGACGTTGCGTCTTCAGTTTCACGCTCAGTTGTGCTTTGCACTCACACTACAAGCGTACTGTGCCAAAACCCAACAGAATCACACTTTTGGCACACCTCTTCCAACCGGGCCCAGGCTAGATTCTGAGCACTCACACTTGTCAAATAAACTAGGAAATGCACCCGGGCATGGTTCGGACAGCCTAGTGTGAGTGCACCCTCAAACTGTTGGTCAAAAAAAAAACTTTTATTTTATTAATATCAAATACACGTTCCATAATATGTGGAAAAACTAAACTAAATTATTAACTAAACTAAAGTATCAAGCTCCTGAAACGTTTGCTGAAAGTTACTAATATTAAATGAAAAGTAGCATAAAAATAACAATAAAAAAATATATAAAAATCTTTAAAGAATAAAAAATATAAACAAACAATTTCTAAAAATTTTACTGAAAGTTACTAAAATAAAATAATAATTAGACAAATTATTTATTCATTTTTAGAATTAATAAGCACTCTTTCCTATGGTAAATAATGAATTAATCAATCAAATAGTCTATTAGTACACAATTGGTCATAAAACACTTTCATTAATTGGAGTTAAATAAACATTTCATAGAAAATAAATACATTACAATTAAATTAAACTAACAAGCTACTGAAAACTACATGAAGTTACTAAAATAAAATAAAATAAAATAAAATAAAATAAAATAAAATTAAATTAAATTAAAATAAAAACTATATGAAACTAACAATTACTGAAATCTTTACTGAAAGTTAAGTAGAACAAGTACAAAATAAGTATTGATTTTCAGAACAAATAAGCACTCTTTCTGCAAAATCAATCAATCAATCAATAATTGGTCATAAAACATTTTAATTAAATGGAATAAAATAAATATTTCAAAGCAAATAATTTTTTTTAAATAAATGTGTCACGATCATCAAGCCTTGCAGATCACTGGAAAACATGCACTATGACCCCGACTACCATTCTGCCACTGAAATGAACAACAAATCCCAATATTCCCTGCACTCATATCTTTGCTGAATCTTTTAAACTTGCCTTGCCATGTTTTTGACCTTTGCTTTGTTTTTTGTATTATGTTGTTTTGCTGCCTGTCCTGAACATTAGCCTGTACTCTGACTACACTTTTGGATTAGCTGCATGCTTATGTCTGTCACTGTTTTGACCTTTGCCTGCCTGATGGTTCTCTTAATAAACTGGATTTGGATCTTCACCTCTGTTGCAACCCGACTCAATACAAAATGAAATTAACAAGTTACTTAAAAGTTACTTAAAAGTACTAATAAGTACTCGTCTTGTGCTGGACAAGTAAAATGAAATAAAAAAAATCACATTTATTACTATGCAGAACTACAATGCAGAGTTGATTCAAATGAATTGGTTCACATGAGTCACTTGTTCACGAATCTGACAATGTGACTCGTACTGAACAGTAATTGATAGTAAACATGAAAAATTATTGCCAAAAATCTTTCTTTGGTCACCACTTGCAACCATTTAAGGAACACACACAGATGTCAGACTAATTCATGATTTAAAAGTCTCAAAACGTTACTAAAATGTAATTAGGGTGTATTTTAATCAATCATTATTATCAACACAAACTAACACTGAACAGAAATGTTAAAAATAATGCATCTCTCAGTTACAGATTCACTCTCAGAGCAAAACTAATAACCAATTAGCACCGGAAACGTAAAACACGGTTACGACACGACCATAATTATGCTTTTGTGCCAACTTTTTTCCACCATCGGACCACATTCACACTCGATAATTAACACCTGACGAACTCCTCCAGTTCAGGGTGTCAATCACCATCTTTTTTGATTGCTCGCTAATGGACTTCATTTGCATGTTGTGAGCAGGACGAATATTTAAATAATGAATTAGCGACCAAATATGTCATTTCCTCTCAGACATCTGTACAGCAACAGACTCCAATCACATGTCTATAAATATATATATTAGTCTGAGAGCACAAAAGGTTTGACGAATGGTTTCAGCATGACTGGTCACATCCATTATGATTATTTCGAGAGCACATTTCCACAGGGAAAAGCGCAATAACCATTCAGTTAGGTAACAGTCTTTAGCACCCGACTGGAAATTCACTTACTACACTGTGCTAGTTTTGGCTGTTAAAATAACTGGAGGGTTTCTACACAAACTTTATATAAGAGCTTTGCCTGCTGTGCAAGATCTTTTATTTGGATGGACTGCCTTAGAGATCTTATGAGCTCCTCAAGACATATATGCCAAAATGCAGCATGCATAGAAAGTCATATGTAGAAAAAAAGTAAATGCACTTTTAACAATAATGTCCTCATTTTCTGGACGAGTTTCTTCGTCTCCCAGATCATTCTGAATTTTTGGAGTTAATATCAGTCAGGATGAGCTTTGAAATGATTGAACAGCTTGATGTTTTGGCTGAGTCCGAAATTGCCTACTACTCAGTAGGTACTGCATTTAAATTTTAATACTACTCGGCTATTAGAAAAGTAATGCGTCGCTTCACTTTTATTCACGAATTCTCTTGCAGAGTATCACGAAATATCGTAGCGTGCATTGGATGCCCACTTCAGAATCTCGCCGGAAGTAGTAGGTCATCCGGGTACTTCTCGCATACTGTTTTTCGAATTCTATGAATTCAGACATACTACTCGGATCGCATACATAGTATGAAAGGTTGCGATTTCGGACGCAGCCTTTGAGTTTTCTTCTTCTTCAGCTGTTGTGTGTTGTAGTTGTTGTTGTAATGTTGTTGTTCATCTGAAGATTTATTTCCCAAATTTTAAGACCGGCAAAAACTTCAAATTTTCAGTATCAGGAAATTTATCTGACAGTTTTATGTCGTGATTTTGAAAAACTGGAATTGCATAGGGTGTTCTATATTCTAAAAAACTAAACGTCTTCCAAAAATTATGTCATTTAGAACCTTTTTAAACAATATGTCAGTTGGTGGGAATAACTATTTATTTTCTTTTACTGATTGAGTTTTGAAAATCTGTGTTATTTCACAAAATACTGATTTATTAACCTTTCCTAAAGCTAAATTATCATTATTGCATTGTCTAAAATGAACATAAACATGTCAAAAAATGGGCGTCATGGTGGCTCAGTTGGTAGCACAATTGCCTCACAGCAAGAAGGTTGCTGGTTCGAGCCTCGGCTGGGTCAGTTGGCATTTCTGTGTGGAGTTTGCATGTTCTCCCCGTGTCGGCGTGGGTTTCCTCCGGGTGCTCCGGTTTCCCCCACCAGTTTAAAGATGTGCCATATGTGAATTGAATAAACTAAATTGCCCGAAGTGTGTAAATGAGAGTGTATGGGTGTTTCCCAGTAATGGCTTGCAGCTGGAAGGGCATCCGCTGTGTAACACATATGCTGGAATAGTTGGCGGTTCATCTCTGACCTCTGAAACAGAGATTAGGCTGAAGGAAAATGACTGTAGGAATGAACACATGGCATCCACAACAAGCTCTAAAAGACACTATTTTTATATTAAATTGGGAACAAAAGTTGAGATTTTTGTCATTGAATCTCGTTGAACGGTTGATGATGCAGAAACTTAAAGTGTTAAACTGCAGTGTTTTGCAATGAAGTTAAAGAAAAATGATGATCTCCGGCACTGCACACTTTATCTTCTTTGTTGTGGGGTGACATTGAAATGTATAAAAATCTGCATAAAACTAGTGCAAAGCAATGCTCTCGCTGAATGAATCTTGATGATTTCATGACTTCAAGCTATTGTTTTTTTTTTTTTTTTTGAGTGATTAATGCCATGATTTATTTCTTAAAAACAGATTTGTATGACTTGTATGAGGATAAACATTAAGCACTGCTTGAAAACGGCTGCTGTTTAGTCAGATCATCTTCATGAGTTGTTTAGTACTCGCATTTGAACAAGCAGCACAAATAATTTGAGTGTATGGGGGTGCAAACTTTTTCACACAACTGGATACTTAAAATAAGTACTAAATAAGTTACTAAAATAAGTAATATACATAGAAATATTACTATATACTGATTAAACCAACATTATTGGATTGTTTCCTGTACACACAAGTGTTTTAAAATTGGATATTCGACTGCTCCAGGTCACTCTGGGACTAAACCTTTGATTAGATAGACCTAGATAAGAATATTATGAAATACTAATAAAAAAAAACTCTACAGAGGCACTTTTCCCTTCTCATTTAAAATATCTAGGCCACATTTGTGACTATGTGTGTGTGTTTGAGGAAAGTGGTGTCACGTGTTAGATTGTGTTATTGACAGTTCCTCCTCTATTACCCCAGCAGTAACTCATGAGCATTGACTCTGAAAGACCTCGCTCGCAGGGTCAGAAAAGGCCCGGGATGTGAAAGAATGAGGCCACGCAGTGTGATGGACTTTCAGAGCTCATCTGCACAGTGTAATTGTGTTCTGCTGACTGCCATGAGTGTGACATTGTGCTGCGTGCCTCAAAAAAATGTTTTCACGTGTCGTCACACCATCACTTCTGACCACCAAGTCATGGCTGAGTGATTTGTAGATAATTGTTGGCCAATAAGATACAGTGTTACTAAATGACAAGAGAGACGTCTGGGCTATGCTTCTACAGAAAAAACAAAACAAAAAACATCACCAGAAATAAGAAATGTATGGGTTTGTGCCCAATGTTATCATTATAGAGCCATAACAAGCTATGGTAACTATGGCCAAATCCCAATTCTATTTTTGTACCCCTTTAAACAGAGTGTAAAGGGGAAGGGCTTCAAAATTTACCCATAAGAAATGAGACAGCACTACAGCACCTGCACATGTCATCATGATCTCTTAGGGTGTACTCACACTATGCTATCTGAACCGTGCCCAGGCCTGTTTCCCGGATCATTTGAGAAGTGTGAGTGCTCTGAATCCACTCAGGCACGGTTCACTTGGACGGCCCTGGCCTGGTTGGAAGAGGTGGGCCTGAGCGTGGTTCACTTGGGCTCAGGCGCGGTATGCTTACAGTGTGAGTGCAAGCGTGCCTGAGCCCGAAACTGAAAGTGAGACGTGACTTTTAAGGGACTGTTTCATATAGATTAATTTATCATTCGTACTGTTCAATGAACGCAAACTGTCGTAGATTATTAAAGACGCAAACCCCTCACTGCACGTCAGCTGCGCCTTTAGCAAACCTCCTAATTCCTGCAGCACGAGGACTTTATGATTGTTTATGAGCGTCAAAAGTGGCTGATCTGTTCGGTGAACTATTAGACTGCGTGTCAGCGCATATCAAATGACTTAAGCGATATAACTAAAGAAATCTCCACTGTGCTGAGCGAGAGCGCTTAATGAGAATCGCATCATCGATGATGTAAGCACGCCCAGGCCCCAATGTAATATGAGTGCGGGCCGTTGGGGGAGACAGGAGGGGGGACAAGCGTGCTTTGGCCCGGTTCAAGGCAACAGTACATAGTGTGAGTACGGTCTTACTTTATATGAGATTGGCAATAGTGACGGTCGTAGTTATTCCAGTTGTGTTATTATTTGTTATTAAGCTTTAGGAAAGCACCGAAGACAATAGTATCATGTTATCATGATGATATAATGTGACAATAAACTTATAACTGCACTGTGTATTTACACCGTGGCCATATTAATCTATGTATAGACACGAAAACAGCATTAACATTATAGCAGACACTGTAAAAAGGTCATTCCCAGCCACTAGACTTTTCTGACAGGGTATTCCAGTGTCATCGAATGCAACACAAATGCTGTTATGAGTGTATTAAAACATATTTGTTTACTGTAAAAATTCTTAATAATGACAAAAAAACTAGTTTGTGCATCTCCTGACTCACGTATACAGCCATCTTGCTGTTGTAGCTGGTTTATACTAGGAAATGTTTGCATCCTTTGTTTTCTAGTGTGGTCCTGAAAAATCTATGTTTCAAGGGCTACCTAGCCCTTCCCCTTAGCCCTATGCCTTCAAGCTAAAGAGAAGTGGTAAGGGGAAGGGCTAAGGGGCAGAATTGAGATTGGGCCTATAAGTGTCAGTATGATTATGTGCACAGCAAAAACTCCAGTGTAAAATATACAGTGTATTTTTTTTTTGGTGTTGTTCAGTGTTAAAACCGGAGTACATTTTAATCCACGAGTGTGAAATAAATTATATTTAAGAGTTTTTTTTTCCAGTGTTAAACTTTTAACCCAATATGCAATGTATTTCCCACTAGTGATGGGAAGTCCAGTCCAAAGAGTTGAATGTATTGAAATTATTTCTGAAAAGATTCATGAACATTTAATAAACTATTTTCAACATATTTGATCACCGCTATCTGTCACGCACACCAATTCATAACATAGGAAAAAAGGTAATATATATTAACATTTTGAGGATAACACACACTCCAGATTGATGTAAGAATAAACTCTTACTGTTTTAAAATAAACTCTAAGATGTACAAATTTCACACTTTAGAAAGTGTTATTTTAACTCCAAAATGGAGGGAGTCATATGTACACCCAAGGAGTGTTAAGTTAAACTCAAATTGAGTTAAATGTACACAGATTTTATTGCTGTGTGCCCTTTTTTTACAGTTTCTATTCTAAATTAAGTGCAATTAAAGTATAAACTGAAATGCATATTCAACATATAATAATTTGCAGAAGTGAATAAATGCAATGTTCCCTAGCAACAAATATTAGTCGAAGCAAAATAAATCAACACCAAATATAATAGCAGACACTTATATACTAACAATGCAGTCACTAATGACTAAATCGCTGAAGATATCCAAAATAAAGAATTAAAAATCGTGGGACAGGGACATGAGGGTTTTTAAATGAAAAACAGCTAGGGGTGCAGTGTATGGATTGCAAGTTTGCAAAATGTAAAGTGTGCAGTTTTTTTATTTTTGCTGATATGTGATCTGGGGCAACACGGTGGCTCAGTGGGTAGCATTGTCACCTCACAGCAAGAAGGTCGCTGGTTCGAGTCCCGGCTGGTTCAGTTGGCATTTCTGTGTGGAGTTTGTATGTTCTCCCCGTGTTGGCGTGGGTTTCCTCTGGGTGCTCAGGTTTCCCCCTCAGTCCAAAGACATGCAGTATAAGTGAATTGGGTAAACTGAATTGCCCATAGTGTATGAGTGTGTGAGTGTGTATGGATGTTTCCAAGTACTGGGTTGTGGCTGGAAGGTAAAACATATGCTGGAATAGTTGGCAGTTCATTCCACTGTGGTGACTTCTGAAAAATCAGAGACTAAGCTGAAGGAAAATGAATGAATGAATGATATGTGATTTAATTATTCATAGCTTGAAACCGATGGAAATATAACTGGTTTGTGCTGCATTTCTATGGAGATCCCAGTGTACAGTATCTGCCATTGGCATGGCTCACTGTTTTTTTGCCCATCGGCCTCTGCACAGGTCACGTGACTGAAAACTATCAATTGTGCACTGGTACACAAAGCTGTCATACACACGTCAAGATCTGCCGCTGTATCAAGAAGTGTTATTATGTAAGTCTTTCTTGCAGGGTCATAAACCATTAGCATGACACGTCTATTAAGACAAAGCAGAAATACATGCACAATCTGCAGGATAGGACTCAGGTTTTGTCGCTCGAGGGTCTGGAGTGTGTAATCGTAAGCTGATTGGCTGTGGCTCTGCTGGATTCAGTCATGGAGGGCCGGCTGCGTGGATTTTCTGCTTTACAGATTTGGATGGGATTAGATGAATGAATGCTCGGAGAGCTGCAAGGTACATAAATCCTAATTGGACAAAGAAGTGGAGCATTTGGTGTTATAATGACTAGGCGTTCAATGCTCATGCATGAGGTATACATTTAAAAGATTATTGTTACTGCTTGTTTAAACTACTTATTTAAAATGAGCTGAATGAACACAATCCTTGAGTTTTTGTGAGACAACATAATTTTTTAATGTTCAAACCACTTACATTTGTAAAAACAATTAACTTAATTGATTTGTGTTGAGACTACATGAAGGAATTGTGTCAAACCCAGCATTTTATTTATTTATTTATTATTTATTTATTATTTTTGCAGTGTATAGGTGGAATTATTTAGTCCTGCATGAATCAGTTGTGTAAATGATTCAATGACTCATTTATAAAAGTTATGAGTCTTGGTCGTTAATAAACTGGCACAAACAAAGCTAGTGAATGACTATCAATTATTTTCAATCCACTCTAATTTGTAAAAACAATTAACTTAAATGAACTGGTTTGTGTTTAGACAACATGAAGGAATTTTGTCAAACCCAGCATGCTTTGTTTGTTTTTTGCAGTGGAATCATTTGGTCTTGAATGAGTGAGTTGAGTAAATGATTCAATGACTCGTTTATAAAAGTTATGTGTCATGGGGTGCTTTCATACCTGTGGATAGATTCTCTTGTTCTAAAACAGGTGCTGCGTCCCAATTTGCATATTCGTCCTAAATAGTATTTGAAAATAGAATTAGTATGTCCCAAATCATAGTATGTTGAAAAGAGTATGCCAAAGGTTCCCGGATGGTTTACTATTTCCGGTCGAAATGTTAAGTGTAGAAGCGTCCATACTCTGACTGCTGATATTGCCTACAGTGCATTGCGAGTTGGACGTGAAATCGAATAGAACTACAAACATGGGTGAAAAGTGTAAACAAACTACAAACATGATGGACGCACGAGACCAACCGTCAAGTAGAGAGACTTCGGTAAAGATGTTTGTATGACTGTTAATTAATATCTAGCACACTGGAAAATATTTAAATCACATTTTCTGTGTTATATTTCATCAGCAACAACAATTAACATTAACTGAACAATTCCGTCTGAATGCAAAAATATCCAAACACCTGAGGAGAATTCTTTGCATGAAAGAATCGTGAATGGCAGATAAACCTGCTGCTTCTCCAATAAGGTATGAAATTGAATACGACAGAAATGTGGACGATGTGCGGAGGATTGACAGGGCAACTAAGCAACATAACAATCTGTTAATGAGAAAGTAGTGTATCCCAAAGCTTGCATACTCTTCTGTTACACACTTAAAAGTATGTATTTTTCCTTCACAAAAAAGTACATACTTTTAGTGCGTAGTATAAGTATGCGGATTGGGACACAGCAAGGGATTAAAATTGCTACAATGTTGCTCTTTGTTCTTGGTGCGGTTCGCTTTCACACGGCAAAGTTTCTAAATGCACCAAAACGGCTAAAACAAGTCACGTGTGAGCAAACTCTCCTCACATTGGTTAGAGTTTCAAGGTTTTTTTTTTTTGTTTTTTTAGAGTCCAGCTCAGCTGTCATGCGTCCTTATTTTAATTTATGACGATGAGCAATAAGACATTATAAGCGGAAAGCTGGGCCTTCATTTTGAATGGTGACACCCACAGACGTCGTCACCAAATATAAATCAGAGGAAAGACTTTCTCATACATAGCAGTTGGCTTATGCATTATAGGTTTTACATTATAGAGAGAAATAACAGATAAACTAAGACTGCTGTTCGATCTATTTGCTAATGATAATGTAATATTTCAGCATGCTTTCACATGCACATTTACCAGTAGGAATGACATCCCGCCCTACTCATAATTTTTTCTTCACATTGCCATATTTGCCTATTACATATCCATAATACACTGTGATATAGCCTGGCTCTGATTGTATTGCTTTCTCACTACAATCGATCTGCTCCAGAGTTCGTTTCAATCGAGCCGAGACCACATTATTCAGGCGATCTCGGACCGATTGTTTTGGCGTGGATCCGAGCGTGACTGCTGGATTCACATATGCCAAATGAACCGCACTAACAGAGGAAACGCGGCAGATTCCAAAACAAAAGTCTAGGTGTGAAAGCATGAACAAATAGTCAAAAACGAATTATCTAGTGAATGCCTCCATATACTATATATAGTGTTTTGTATATAGTGTTTTGTTCATGAACAGAGTTTGTGTGTGCTTCATTCCTCAAATTACTAGGAAAGCACAAACAGAAGCTGGTGGTTTAATTAGTGTTGAAAAAACACGTCTTAATCCTGATCTCTGGAGCGGTCAGACAGTTGTCGGCCACGGGGGTTGATGGATTCTTTCAGACTTGATTTTCTATGCCGGACGTGTCTAAAGCATAAGTGCCTGCACTTTAGCATGGATTTTCTTTCTTAGATGGATAGACGTAGTTTATAAGCCCCTCAGGGTGAATTAGGCTGTGAAAACAGTGTAAATTGCTCATAAAACACCACCATGCATCTACACAGTGCAATCTAATAAAGTGTAAAGTGGGGAATAAAGATTTAATATGCAAGTAAGGCCAATATCTTAACATGATTTGCACAATACGTCCTGCTGGATGAGCAAACTTCATTTATAAATTGAGCTAGATTTTTTAATCTACATTGGTGCTCAAAATTATTTATTGTTTAAAACACCTAGTTTAATTTAAAATTATTATTTTTTGTATTATATTGTTGTGATGTTTAAATTTACTACTTTAAAATAACTACCTTTTAATAATAATAATAATAATAATAATAATAATAATAATAATAATAATA
>CAIGQZ010031614.1:224829-236569 GCA_903798205.1 Danio tinwini | reverse complement strand
AACCCAGTTTATTGTGATAATAAACATGCACAACATTAATACCCTTCAAAAGTCATTCATTTTCCTTTGGCTTAGTCCTTTATACATTAGGGGAATGAACAGGCAACTATTCCAGCATATGTTTTACGCAGCAGATGCCCTTCCAGCCGCAAGTCAGTACTGGAAAACACCTATACACTCTCACATGCTCACACACACACTACGACCAACTTAGTTTACCAAATACACCTATAGCACAGGTCTTTGGACTTCGGGGGAAACCGGAGCACCCGGGGAAAACCCACACCAACACGGAGAGAACATGCAAACTCTACACAGAAATGACAACTGGCCCAGTTGAGACTCGAACCAGAGATCATCTTGCTGTAAGGCAACCGTGCTAACCACTAGCCACCGTGTTGCCCCTCCTTTAAAATACAGTGAATGATCGTGATCCAAATACACTTTGGTTTGCTTGTATTCTGTGCCCCACTGATGAATAACAGCATTAGGCGAAATGCTAACTGCTTGGCCACGACTCGGCCTAATTGCACAAGATTTAAATTACAGCCATTTAGGACTAGAAAAAGATAAAAGGTACAAATACTGTAGCATTCGTTCAAGGACAAACAAAGACAGCAAATCCGCATGTGAAAGCAAAAGATGACATGAAATAAACATTTTCCTCCTCTATGCACACACACACACAACCACACTCCCACACAGAAATACACACACACACACACATTTGCTAAAGCGGAAGAAGCACTGAATATTAAACAGCTCACATGGGAGGCCATGATCACTCCTTCAACAGTGTGAATGGAGGAACTATTAGCGTAATGAGGGTTAAGAGGACATATTTACACTTTAAAGCTTCTTATTTTGCCCCCTCAAGTCCATTTAGAAGGTTAGTCAAGGTTTCACTCAGCAAAAACAAATCATAATTTACTTTTCCTGACCGTTATAATTACACAAACCCAATTTCCTAATTTGCCGTAGGGACTTTTTATGAAAATGGGCAATACAGCTGAAAGACAAAGTCATTCTGTTTTGTTTTTAATATATGGATTTTATTTGTTCTTTAGATTTTTGTAGAAACATAATTTCTGTAAATACATAATTTTCTTTAATTATGTGAAATGGTAAAGGGGAAAATGGTCAAATATGTAATATAATATAATATATCAATGTTTTAAATTAGTTTTTAATATCCTGTATTTGTTCTTTATTTTTCCTTAGAAATGTAATTTTATAGGACCACATTATGTTCTTTAATGCTGTTAAATTATTAGTTATAATTTTTGAAGGTAAAATATCTATCTATTTTACATAAAGTAAATATATACTTTAAAAAACATGGATGATATAAATCAAAAGCAATTAAAGCCAATACAAATTTGAGCTTTAATAATAGTAATAAGTATATATTATGATTTATAATTACACTGTAAAACAAAAAACAAAATGGTAAGAAATATATATAAAGTAGAAGCAAACGTACATCTATAGACTCATATCGACCATACAAAACTTCACGTAGACCATTTTGTACTGACATGGTAAAAACCTGGTAACCATCGACTTCCATAGTATTATTTTCTATTATGGATGTCAAAGGTTACAGGTTTAAACATACTTCAAAACATCTTCTTTTGTGTTCAACGGGGGGAAAAACATGTAAAAGGTTTTGGAACCACTTGAGGTTGAGTAAATGATGAGTAAACTATAATTTTTGGATGAACTATTCTTTTAAGGACTGAAACAACTGATCAGTATAGATGCTGACAAGGGATGTGACGAGATCTCGTTATTAAATCCCGACAAGATTTCTCGTCGAGATGAAAAATGGTCTTGTGAGTTGTGATTTAAGCATGATGAAACGTGAGAGTGAAATTAGCATTGAAGATTGGAGGCAGGACGGGACTGGAGCCGTACATCAGGTAGGCATGGGCCAGTATAAGATTCTGACAGTATGAAAACATTGGATAAAAATATCACGGTTTCACAGTATTGTGATTACTGCTCTAAAATATATTATTTTTAAATGTCTGGGTAAAAAACAGCAACTTTTTTCCCATTTTGGAACAGCAAACATGTCTAATGGTATAAAACATTTTTAGCAAGGTTTTTTTTTTTACAAGGTTTTAAAACCTTGAGTTTTCCAAATCATGGTATACCTTGGAAATGGTTATCGTCCCATGCCTAACATCAAGTGCTTTGCACACACCTGGCAACCCAGGCTGGCCTCAGAGTAGTGCACATTACTCGGTTGCTTGGGCAGGTTAGTGTGACTTAAGCGTTCATACATTTCATAATTGAGGATTTCTTAAAAAAAAGTGTCGTTCTTGTGAACCCAATCTCTTGTCTTATGGAGTAAGCGTCTCGTCACACCTCTAAACTGAGGAGAAAAAAATATATTTTGTTACAACATGCATCCCTAAAAAGCAGCTTCTAACATCAGTGATCCTCAGATGCATCACTGCCTGAACCCGCAAGCAGTCCTGCACAGATGCCACTGCCTCTCTGTTCATCCTCACTCTTCCAACACACAGGCAGAGCGCGGGGCAGCTGGAGCCGAGGCCCCGGGCCCCTCACGGCTCTGATCTCCTTCGGCCAGGTCCATCTGCTGCCACAGGGACTCGGGTGTGTCTGTCTGATCTGACAGAGAGCACGGCCTTCTGCTAACACCCGCCGGAAACCCCATCATCATAATGCAGCTCTCTAGACTTCATCTGTCTTACTCATTTGGGGATTGTTGCTTTCCTGCTTTTTAAGTAATAAGGAAGTCTTTATTTTCAAATGTATTCATGCATTTTCTGTGCAAATGGCACAGTGGGGGGATTCATTTCAATGGACGCAGCATTCAATAAATGCTAAAGGAATATAAAAATGAAGCAAAAAGTAAGATTTTGTAAACAGATATTAAATAATAGTAAGTTTTTTACCTACATATCATTAAATGCTTTAGGGCAAAAAAAAATAACTCAAATTCACATTTGTTACCTGATTGACAAAACCTGTCCATTGTTTTAATTGAGATCTTGAATATATGAGCTTTCCAATGATGGATGGTTATTTATGATTTTTGTATGATAAGATAATGTTTGGCTAAGATATTATCCATCCATCCATCCATCCATCTATCTATCTATATATCTATCCATCAGTCCATCCATCAGTCCATTTATCCATCCATCCATCCACCCACCCATCTATTTATCCATCTATTGATCTATCAATCTATTCATCTATCTATCTATCCATCCATTTATCTATCCACCCATCCATCCATTCATTCATCTATTTATCTATTGATCCATCCATCAAATTATCCATCTATCTATCTATTCATTCATGCATCAATCTTCGATCTGAGGGTAAAAAAAAATCTAAATACTGAGAAAATTGCATTTAAATCGACAAAATATCTTCATGGAACATGATCTTTACTTAATATTTATGGCATAAAGGAATAATTGGCATAAAGTTATTTATTGGCATAAAAGAAAAATTGATAATTTTGCCAATGCAATGTACTTTTGCCTATTCCTAAAAATGTACCTGTGACACAAAGATTTAATTGGCCAAGGTCACATAGATGTTATATAAATAAATGTGACGATTTTCTTTAATTAGGAAAAAATATGTATTTTTGAACTGATACACTGAAAGGACAGCTCAAAATAAATATGCACATTTGATCAAAACAATAAGCAACTGTCTTTATAAAACATAATATCCAGAAAGTGAAATGAAATGATTGTAATAGTAATGCAGTAAACGCACAAAGGTAACATTCTCCAATACAGAGCTTGCACCTTAATTTCCCAGTGAGATGATGCAGGGAACCAGAACTGCCTAATTTTTTAGCTGTTGTGTAAAAACTCTTTATTTCTGCCAGAGTCATTAGCATTAGCTGTGGAAGGCATTAATCTCTTTAGTCCTCAAAGAACAGCTCCGGGTCCCAGACCTCCTCCGTGCAGCCCAGTGTAACGTCAAACCCACAAAATTTCTCTCTTTTCACAGCATTTCTCGCTCGGATGAGGTCTTGGGGGCAGCAAAGAGACCATCAGGACACACACGGACACACACCCACACCTCATGCATGCCAGCAACAATCACACTCAAACACAACCCCAGCCAACTACTAAGAGACACTGATGCTGAATAAGGTACTGCTTATAGGACCACATAATAATAATTTTATCATCAATATTGAAAGATGTCAATGCCAAACGTCAGTTTCAATGGTGCCCACATTAAACATCTTGGGCTGTGACCAATGTAAAGCATGTATTGTTCTCTGAGGAGTCCACCTTCACTGTTTTCCCCACATCTGGGAGAGTTACAGTGTGGAGAAGCCCCAAAGAAGCATACTGTACCACCCAGACCGCCGCATGCCCAGAGTGAAGCATGAGGGTAGATCAGTGATGGTTTGGGCTGCAATATCATGGCATTCCCTAGGTCCAATACTTGTTTTAGATGGCCACGTCACTGGCAAGAACTACCAGACCATTCTGGAGGACCATGTGCACCCAATGGGTAAAACGTAACCTGAAGGAGGTGCCATGTATCAGGATGATAACACACAGCAGGAGAGGTGACAGAGTGGTTTGATGAACATGAAAGTGAACATCTCCCATGGCCTACACAGTCACCAGATCTAAATATTATTGAGCCACTTTAGGCTGTTTTGGAAGAGCGAGTCTGAAAATGTTTTGCTCCAGTGACCTGGCCACTATTCTGCTAGAAAACAGCTCAAAATCATTCTGGCCACTGTGCAGGACTTGTAGCTGTCATTCTCAAGATGAACTGATGCTGTATTTGCCGCAAAAGGAGGCCCTACACCAAACTAATGAATTATTGTGCTCTAAAACCAGGGGTTTCATTGTGAAACCCCTGTACAAGTGGCATCATTGGAGAAAAAAGTTTTCTCATCTTTTATTTTCCATTTAAACAAAACTTTAAGTCTGAATTTGCCAGGGGTACGAATAATTTGGGGCTTGACTGTATATACAGCATATGTCTCTCGCTGATGGCTCTGTTTATCTTGGCCACAGCTGTAATTGAGCACAAATGAAGACGGATCTTTACGTGTCCATAGTCAAAGCATCAGACGGATCTGCTCAGGACTGAGTGAGAATGAAGCACATTAGCGCAGATCTCTCAGCTCAGCGGAGCACAGAAAACAGCGCTGAGCTTAGCAGAAAGCAGGGTAACGGAGATGAATCATGTGAGCTGCTGAAAGAGACACACCTCAGCAAAGCCAGACCTGATCCTTCAGCCGCTATTAGTTTCTTTCTGCCACTGTTTCACTTTAATCTGACCTCGCCGAGGGACGAACCGAGACCTCATATGACTCCAGTTCAGTCTGGAGTCAAATACAGTCAATGTAGAGCACTGCAAATGCTAAAAAATGAACTCACGCCTTACACTTGTGCATTCAAACTTCATAAGACTAAAGTAAAAAAAAAAAAGGGTTTATGCTGGTACAATTGTTGAAAATATAGATATTCCTTGATGACTCATTTGACAAGCTCATAAAATATATATAACAACAATAATAATAAAATAAATACTATGAATTGTAAGATGATTTGGATAAAGGTGCTTGCTCACATAAACGTAAATATTAAACAAAATAACACAACTTGCAATAATCCTTTTTTAGTAAGTTACATAAATCCCAACACTAAATAAAATAAATAAATAAATGTATTATTAAAACTATTCAATATGCATCTATTTTTTTATTTTATTGCTGTTTTTATATGAATTTTGGTCATTTAACTGTTTTAATGTATAAATTGTATTATTATTAAGTTGTTAACTAAACTAACAAAATTGAGAAAGGTTTGCCTGCAGCTAGATCTCTGCAACTCTCACATGGTCGCCCACTGAAGCTAAGCAGGGCTGCACCTGGTCAGTACCTGGATGGGAAGTGGTGTTAGTGAGGCCAGCAGGGGGCGCTCAACCTGTGGTCTGTGTGGGTCCTAACGACCCAGTATAATAAAGGGAACTATACACGGTACTGCTTTCGGATGAGACGTTAAACCGAGGTCCTGACTCTCTGTGGTCATTAAAAATCCCAGGATGTCCTTTGAAAAGAGTAGGGGTTTTACCCAGGCATCCTGGCCAAGTTTGCCTCTGTCCAATATGGCCTCCTAACCATCCCCAGATCATAATTGGCTTCATGTGGTGTGCGGTATATATATTATATGGCTGCCGTCGCATCATCCAGGTGGATGCTGCACACTTGTGGTGGATGAGGAGATTCCCCCCAATGTGTAAAGCGCTTTAAGTGTCCAGAAAAGTGCTGTATAAATGTAAGGATTTATTATTATTATTAACATTCTTCATATTATGCAATTAAATATCCACGATCAGCTGATATAATAAAAAGAAAATCTCTGCCTTATAACATATTGTGCATTTAATTAAATATCCGATATCAGTCAATAAAATAAAAACATGTATACAGTAAAAGTAGGTATTCTTATTTTTAATGATGTTAATGCATTTCCCAAGTGTGTTTTAGTTTTTACAAAATATTCTTGCCTTAAAATTTACATTATTTAATTCAATTTACATAAATTCAAAGACTAAATAAAAATGATAAACTAATAAACTGCTAAAATAGGGAATGAGAGAATTTTAAAGCATTTTTTGCATCATTTTTGGTCATTTTTAACGTTTTAATGTATATATTTGTATTATTATTATTATTATCATTATTATTAGGTTTAGTTTACATTTCATTTAAAATTTATAACCTAAACTAACAAAAATGAGAAACAAATCATTAATACATGTATTAATTAAATATCCGCTATCAGCCGATATATCAAAAAGAAACCCTCAAACAAAATATATTACATACTGTGGATTTAATTAAGCATTAAATATCCAATATCATGAAAAAAATCTGTTCTTCACAAAATATCCAGGTATGATTATGATTTTCATGAATACAAATCACGTCACTAATCTTATAGTGGTGTATTGAGTAGTGAAGCACATTCCTCTTAAAGTGAAGAGATGACACAATCCCTGCTTCAATAGAGTAACACACTTCATTCAGTTCAGCTTCATTCACCCATAAACTGCCACCTTTATATGTCACACAAGAGTAGAGGCTGTGACCTGCAAACACACACACACACACACACACACACACACACACACACACACACACACACACACACACACACACACACACACACACACACACACACACACACACACACACACACACACACACACACACACACACACACTCACTAAAGCTTAACATGTTTGCGTTTGCTGATTTGGAAACAGGTTCATCCTGTCAGGTCAGATTTATGCTCAGCTTCAGTTTCAGCTCTACAATTTAGAGACTAAATCAGAGTTTTTCTTACGATGCAGAGGCCAAGATGAGCGGCACGCTGTTCACACTCCAGACAAACAACTGAGCTATAGGAGGGAGGAGAAATGAATAAATAAATTCACACATAATCCACTGCGCTGGGAATGTGATGCAACCGATACAGCAGCATTTCAGCTATGAGGGAAAACTCAAACATTCACAGACATGAGATAATTCTGTTTGCATCTGCTTAGTTTAAGCTAAATTTAAAATAAAAACACATACTGTATATAACAAATCACTGCACTATTTTAGTGCACCTTTAAAAATCATATATCCCATGTCACAAAAACTGCCTTCTTTCATCTAAGAAATATTGCTAAATTGCGAAATATGCTATCCATCTCAGATGCAGAAAAGCTAGTTCATGCTTTCATGACTTCTAGGCTGGATTACTGTAATGCTCTGTTTGCTGGTTGCCCAGCATCCTCTATTAACAAACTTCAGCTAGTACAAAATGCAGCTGCCAGAGTTCTTACCAGGTCTAGAAAATATGATCATATCACCCCAATTTTATCCTCCTTACACTGGCTGCCTGTTAAGTTTCGTATTGAATTTAAAATATTGCTTCTTACCTATAAAGCCTTAAATAACCTAGCTCCTGTTTATCTAACCAACCTCTTGTCTCGCTACAATCCAACCCGCTCTTTAAGATCTCAAAACTCAGGGCTTCTTGTAGTACCTAGAATAGCTAAATCGAGTAAAGGAGGTCGAGCCTTCTCATTTATGGCCCCTAAACTCTGGAATAGCCTTCCTGATAATGTCCGAGGCTCAGACACACTCTCACTCTTCAAAACTAGATTAAAGACCTATCTTTTTAGCAAAGCATACACTTAGTGCATTACATAGCGGTGTGACGCATGATGTGCCCCACACACGATTTTGCTTCTTGTTTATATACACTATGAACAGCAGCTACGCTAATTATTCTCCTTATTCTGTATTTCCACCTGGGGGTATTCATCTCGAGGCCCTCAGACTATGCAGTGCCACTGATGCGATCCAAGACCAGCGACGAGACGATCCCAAGGCTCCCGGACCAGGCCGTATCCTGAGCTGCTGCTGTGGTGGTCATAATGGAGAGCATAAGACTGATTCCTCTGATGCTCCAAGGACAGACGTGTCTTCGCGGAGGTCCAGCTACTGCGCCTAGACTGCAGCTCTGCACAAGACGTTTGGCCATAGGAGAAATGGTCGTGCCCAACTGAGCCTGGTTTCTCTCGAGGTTTTTTAAATTCTTCACTTTCGCCAATTGGTGAAGTTTTTTCCTCGCCGCTGTCGCCACTGGCTTGCATGGTTCGGGATCTGTAGAGCTGCGCATCGATGGAATTGCTCCTCAGTGTTTGGACTCTCAGTAGTGATTATTAAACCACACTGAACTGAGCTAAACTAAACTAAACTGAACTTAAACACTGAAAACTGAACTGACACTTTTCAATTCACTATAAACTTCCATGTGAAGCTGCTTTGACACAATCTACATTGTATAAGCGCTATACAAATAAAGATGAATTGAATTGAATTGAACTATTAAGAGGGAACCAGAGAATCTGACATTTACAGTGAAATAAGGTTGAGATGACATTAAGGCCCAATCCCAATTCTACCCCTTAGCCTTTTCCCTTCTCCCTACCCCTCGTTTTGCGCATTCCCGTGAAGGGGTAGGTGTGTCCCAATTCTCTTTAGCTTGAAGGCGTAGGGCTAAGAGGAAGGGGTAAATAGCCCATTGAACAAAGATTTTTCAGGACCACACTCGAAACTAAGAGGTACGAAAATTTCCCAGAATAGACCATCCACAGCTGCACCCGGAAGTAATGAGATCCACAAATTAGTATAGTAGCATCTCTAGAAACATACAGACTGCAGGGTTAAAGCAATTACTGTAATAATGGCTTATTGGTTAAAGATATAACATATCGGTTAACAATAAATACCGATAATAAATAAATTTAATTAATAGCTAATTATTCAATATCTGTAGACAAACAAAAAATTCAATACAGCCAATAATCATTAGGTCCTTATAAAAGAAACTGTTATTTTAAACAGTATTACTGTGATCGAGTGATAAAAAATAAAAAATAAATTTTTAATACAATCCGATAACTCAGGTGTTTTTCGATAACTCTGAACCAGCATTTCAGTGAACATACAGACTGCAGGGTCAAAGCAATTACTGTAAGTACAGCAGGAGGAGGAACGACAAAACCACCGCGTGTCCTCGTAATTTAGCAGAAAACACTTTCTGTGCCCTAGTCCATCGGGCCGCTGCTTTTCTATTAGCATGGCAGGATAAAGAGGACGGGCTCATCAATCCAGAGACTTTAATTGAGCCGGCTTCTCTCGGGCAGAATAATTAAAAGACAGCCAACAAATAACGGTCCGGGACAGAGGGGTGAAGACGACAGAAAAGCCCAGATGAAGGTGATGGATGGAGTCATGAGCGCGCTGGGATTGGAGGTCATAAATAAAGGGCTCTGCTGGGCCGCGCTGATTAGAAAGCCAGATTCCCAGACTGCGTCGATCGGGGAAAATGGGAAGGCGTCTGGAGCCACTGGAGAAGAGGAATTGCTGGATGAAGCTTGCAGGAATGTAAATGGCAGAGCCGCACGCGCCCTCCACACTAAAACACACACACAGAGCGGCGTCTGAAAGCATTCAGGCTTTATAATGCTGGAGTCGTGGCTTCTGAGGAGACGGATATCATGGAGAGATGTGCAGTGCAAACTAATGAACAGATAAAAGCCTGTCGTTTCGGGGAAGCAAGGTGTACCGCGCACTGGGACACAAGGCTTATTTTACCTGCACCGCCTCCAGACTTGCTAAATTTTTAGAGGCTTGCAAATTGTTGCTCTGTGTATAAATGCACCAGACGGACAGCAAAATCAGACTAAACTTCACATCTTATATTTGGACAAAAATATGCAATAACCCTTTAACTGCCTGCTCTATCAAACAGTTGACCATGTTTTGACTGTTTTAAATATTGCCTGTTAAAGTCATTTAAAGTATTTGGTAGAGGCTGATATTTTAGAAATTATGGGATATGTTAAATAAAAAAAATGCATTGACTGTGTTAACTAGCGACATGAGGAGTTAAGAAATACATGATTAATATAAAGAAAATTAATAAATAAAATACATTATTATTATTATTATTATTGCTTTTATTATTTTTATAATATTTCTATTATTATAGCTTTTATTAATATTATTATTATTATTATTATTATTATTATTAGTAGTAGTAGTAGTAGTAGTAGTAATAGTATTGCTTTTATTAATATTACTATTATCATTATTACTTTTATTATTATTATTATTATTACTTTTATTATTATTATTGCTTTTATTATTATTACTATTATTATTACTATTATCATTATTACTTTTATTATTATTATTATTATTATTATTATTATTACTTTTATTATTATTATTAACTTTTAATCATGTGTTCTGTTTATGGGTTACATAATATATTAAACAACTATTTATAAATTAATACTAATTGTTAATTATTAATAATACAAATTAATTATTAAAATGAATTATTAATCATTATGTTATTTTTATACTACATACATTTTTTATTATCATCATTATCCATCATTGTTTTTATTATTATTATTATTATTATTATTATTATTATTATTATTATTATCATCTTTTAATAATGTGTTTTGTCCATCTATAAGTTACATAATATATTAAACAAATATTTATAATATTATTATTAGTTATTAATAATACTAATTAATTACTAATCATTAATTACCATTGTATACTTAATAAATATATTTCTGTATATAACAGAACATTTTTTATTTGAGTATGTTTCAGTAAAATTTTCTTTCACCGCCTATTGAACATTTTTATTGTTTTATTATTAATAATAATCATTTTATTATTAATAATAATCGTTTTATTATTATCATTAATAATAATAATAATGATAATAGCATTTATTTATTATAATAAACATTATATTTTGTTATGAACATACTGTATTAACTAGTTTATTCATTTATTCATATTTATGCAGATAATAATAATTTTATTATTTATATTTTATTTCTTTTTAATTTACATTTTCCAATTTTTATTTTATTCTTCAGCAATTTACAATAAATTATAATAAATATAATTATGTTTATTTGCATTTATTTATTTATCTGATTTATCAATAATTTTCAAGTAGCATAAATAAATAATATATAAAAATTTATATTTTTGCTTGCATTTATTTATTCATGCATTTATTTATTTACTCATGTATTTATTTATTTATTTAAATATTATATTAAAAAAATAATATTTTTGCTTGCATTTATTTATTTATTCATGCAT
>CAIGQZ010031614.1:195423-212556 GCA_903798205.1 Danio tinwini | reverse complement strand
ATCTATCTATCTATCTATCTATATATACTTACTCTGTAAAAATAACAATAATAGTTGTTGTTATAATTATTATACCAAAAACAAAAGCTTAAATTAAAAATGTAACAGACAATACAAAATTTGCATAAAATATATGATTGTTATTTTTATTATTATTATTATTACTAGTAGTATTTTACTTAACAGTTTACATTATTATTATTATTATTATTATTATTATTATTATTATTAAAAAATATTATTATTATGGGCGATGCAGTGGGTAGCACAATCGCCTCACATCGATAAGGTCGCTGGTCCGAACCTCGGCTGGGTCAGTTGGCATTTCTGTGTTGAGTTTGCATGTTCTCCCCATGTTGGCGTGGGTTTCCTCCGGGTGCTCCGGTTTCCCCCACAGTCCAAAGACATGCGCTATAGGTGAATTGGGTAAGTTAAATTGGTCGTAGTGTATGTGTGTGATTGAGTGTGTATGGGTGTTTCCCAGTGATTGTAGCTGGAAGGGCATCTGCTGTGTAAAACATATGCTGGATAAGTTGGCGGTTCATTCCGCTGTGGCGACACCAGATTAATAAAGGGTCTAAGCCGATAAGAAAATGAATGAATGAATATTATTAATAATATGTATTACTATTATTATTTTGACCATCAACTGCACAATTCTCAATTACATTTTGATCCCACGCAAATACCACTAGTTTTATAAACAATACAAATAAAATATAATAGTAAATAAAATATAAATAATCAGTAAGAGTACTTACAATGCAGTATTTATACAGTAAATATTAAAACTCATTTTCTAATATTAGACATTTTTAATATGATTTATAGATTAATTATGCAGAATATTTGGGTTTTTGCCGCAGCATGAGTTTTCGCAGTGGGAATCGTGCAACATCGCCAGCATTGTTACTGAAACTTTAGTGTCACCAGTGAACTCGGCAGCAGTTTCATAAAACATTCATACAGTCAAACGCAAGCGCTGAGGAAAGGTTTAAGCATGCCGCTCGCAGCTCTGTTGTGTTATTTGTATTTCTGACAATCATCTGTAAGTGTTACACTTTGGCTGTAATAAGATCCCCAGAGCCACGGCGCTCAGGTGACGTCGCTAAATTTATCTCTGCTCCATTTCTGCCTGAGATTTCACAATTATTTTTGTCACTCATTTCTTTTTGGTCTCGTTTCAGGAAAAATCTGCAAACAGGAGGCCGTTCCAGCGACTATTACTAATGCTGTGACGAGAGGTAATTAACTTTTCCTTCGTTTGCACAGTTCCTCAAGCATGTCTCATTTACAGCAGTCATCATGCATATCCACAGCAGCCCGCAAACACAAACAAACAACTAAAACACGCAGGATTTTATAACTACACCCATTCTTACAGTATGTCCAAGGGGTTTTGGTCACTTTAAAAATAAAATTAGCTATTTCATAGATCAAATACAGATGAAGTCAAAATTATTAGCCCTCCTCTAAATTATTCCCCCCCCCCCCCCCCTTAAATGATGTTTAACAGAGCAAGGAATTTTTCACAGTATTTCCTACAATGCTTTTTCTTCTGGAGAAAGTCTTATTTGATTTATTTCAGCTAGAATAAAAGCAGATTTTAATTTTTTAAACCATTTTAAGGTCAATATTATTAGCCCCCTTAAGCAATATTTGTTTTGGATTGGCTCCAGAACAAACCACTGTTATACAATGACTTGCCTAATTACCATAACTTTACCCTAATTAACCTAGTTAAGCCTTTAAATGTCACATTAGGCTGAATACTAGTATTTTGAAAAATATCTAGTCAAAAATTATGTGCTGCCATCATGACAAATATAAAAGAAATAAATTATTAGAAATGAGTCATTAAAACTATTATGTTTAGAAATGTGTCAAAAAACAATATTCCTGTTAAACAGAAATTTGGGGAAAAAATATACATGAATAAAAAATTCAACAGGAGGGCTAATATTTGTTCACCTGTATATGATTTACTAAATTGCACTAGTCAAAAGTGTACATTTAATAAAAAATAAATAATTGATTTCAATATTTGTGCTAAAATTATTAATGCTACTTCTGACGTTTGGTCATTTACACCACACATCCTCCATTTCAATGTAGTTAAATCCTCCAATTTAAAATCTGGTGAACATTATATAACATATACAATGCAATACTTTCTCCATTCGCATTGGTACACAGCACCTTATAACCTGTATATTTACAACAAATCTGTACATACAATTCAACATTCAGATCTTTTGACTAACTGCATCTCTGTTTAATGTTTAATGTTTATCGACTTTTTCTTTTCTTATATTTTATTTTGTGTTGTCACTTGTCACTTTATGTACACTAGAAAGCTTTTGTAGCCAAAACTAATTCCTTGTGTGTGTGAAGCACACTTGGCAATAAAACTGATTCTGATTACATTTTGTCTGAGAAATAAAAACCCTGCATATAATCTAAGTCAAAATGTGTCCCTCTCCTGTGATTTTTTTTTTTTTCTTTTTCAAATATTTCCCAAGTGATGCTTAACACAGCAAGGAATCTTTCACACTATTTCCCATAAGAGCTGGGCGATATGGTGAAAAATGTAACCTCGATTAATTTTTTCCCATATTGAACAATAACAATATATATTTTGATATCAGTTGTTATTGTTTTTAGATTTAAAAGAGTACCCCAACAATGACTGAATACACAAAAAATACAAGTTCCATTAAATAGCATAACCTATGTTCGGTGGCCGATATGTCAAAAATCAACAACATTGTTGCACATTTCTGCTGTGTGACTGGCTCTTAGACTAATATAGAGTAAAAAAGTCCAGAGCTTATCATTGTTATTGACATAAATTTTATTGCAATTCCGTATAACGTCGTTTATCGGCCCAGCCCTATTTCCTTAAATATCTTTTCTTCTGGAGAAAGTCTGATTTGTTTTATTACGGCTAAAATAAAAGCAGTTTTTTTTTATTAATGTTTAAACCATTGTTATGTACTAAATTTATTTCTTGTTTTTAAAGTAAAATTAAAAACTAAACAAGTAAACAATTAGCCACCTTAGTATTTGATAAGTAAAATACATGTTTGTCATTTCCCATAATCAAAAAAATAAATACATAATTTATTCAAATATCAAAAACTTGACATGTTTGACTTGTATTTTTTTTGTTTAAAATTTAATTAAAAAGGAATTATATATAAACATTATATAAAAAAACATTTACTTATAATTCAAATGACATTCTAGTAAAAAAAAACAATAACTAAATGAAACAATAAATAATGCAATAAATGAAGCATTAAATAAATAAATAAGTAAATAAATAATACAAGAAAATGTCAATTAAATAAAAGACTATAAATAAATTCAACATTAAATACATAAAATATTAAGTAAACAAATAAATAATACAAGACATAAAATATTAAATAATAAATAAAAACAATAAATAAATGAAACAAGTACTTGTTAAATAAATAACACTTTTAATTAATTAAACATTAAATAAATAAATAAAACAAGTAAATAAAATATTAAATAATAAATAAAACTATAAATAAATAAATAATACAAGTACATGTTAAATAAATACAACTATAAATAAATTAAACATTAAATAAATGAATAAAACAAGTAAATAAGTAAATAACAAAAGAAATAAAAGCATTCAATAATGAATAAAACAAATAAATAAACAATACAAGAAAATGTCAAGTAAATAAACTATAGATAAATCAATCAATAAACAAATAGAGCAACCAATAAATAAATAAATATATACATGCACACTATTTCAATCTTACTGCCAACCTAGATGTGCAAACATGCACAGTTTCACAAACGCCTACTGTTCATCTGAATAATGCATTTAAGGTCATCATAATGTCTACCAAGTTGAAGAAAGCCCCTATTTTTGAAGGAGCCTTGCTACACCAAACAATACCAAGGTTGTGGACTCAAATATCCTCACAATAGCAGAGATTCAGGGGTCAGCAAGACGAGCAGAGAGATTTCGACATTCAAAAACAGACCTTGTGACTGACAAAAACAGACCTCGCCATCGCAAAAACAAGATTATCTGCTCGCAGCGAGTCTCTGCCCCTCTCCTGATTTATTATTTAAGCCTATTAGGCTGCCAATTATTTATTTTAGTCTGTAATTACACTCATCACAAGACACTCTGGAAAACTTTAAGCATTTAAATGAATAAGAAATGACTCAAAATCTCATTTATCCAAAGCAAGTGTCTCTGTATGTCACATTTGCAAGCATCAGGATCTAAAAAGAGCCAGAAAATGCAACCCAGCATCACAATCACTGGTCAGACTGACTGCATTTTCTGCATCGCTTCATGTGTACAGTGTATGGATGTGTTTATTTGTCATGCAGTAATGCACATCTCTATCACCAACATCAAATATATTACAACTGACATGAGCATTTCCAGGCTTAATGGCCGGTTAAGTGGCTGTGTCACTAAACAATTACAACCCTGTTAAATGTAAATGATTAAGCCCTCAAAAGCTCAACACTATTAAAAAAAATATTAGTTATTACAAATTAAGGCTGCACAACATATCGTTTCAGAAATGATATCACAATATGTACATTCGCAATAGTCACATCGCAGGATATGCAATATTGAGTCTGGATTCTATAGTTGCAGTTCAGGACACATGCATTTTGGTTGAATTATTTATACAATTAAAACCGTTTAGTGTTATTTATTCGATTATTTAATTTCTGTATCTTAACTAGGGTGGTCACAATACTAAAATTCGACACCAATCAGTGCTGAAATTTTAAAAACGTCCATTTCCCGCGAACAATTCAGAGCGCATTCTTAAACATTGCTGATTTGCCATTGTGTTCACATGCTCAGAAACAGAAACAGAAATGACTGTGATTGCCCATGAAGGTCATCGGTTCACCAAACTCATTGCTGTTTACTGCATGTAACCACATATACAGGGACACTGAAGCATTTCAAAGCCGCGATTCATCAGTGGATTGCTCATACTGTATGTCAGCTTATAGACAAAACAGTTTATCGGCGTGACTTTAAAACGCTCCAGTGTCCCTGTATCTGTGATTACACTCAATAAACAGTGGTGGGATTGGTGAACCGATGACTTTAACAAAAATTTCAGTTGAGCATATAAACACAATGGCAAATCAGCCCTGTTTAAGAACATGCTCCACAGCACTCAAATGTTCATGGGAAATGGATGTTTTTTACATTTCAGTACCGATTTGTATTGAATTCCAGCATCGTGACAACCCTAAGTGATGCACAGAAGGCAATTCTATTTTACTCTTGTATTCATCTATGCTAGTAATTTGTTTATTATATTTTAATGCATTTGTTTTAATTCACTCCCCTAAAGAATCATCCAAATCAGTCTAAAATGAATGAATTCTTTCCAAGCTATCTGATAAAATTGTGTTTAAATTGCAATACAAATTGCAGATGAATAAAATATTGCATCAGATTAATAAAGGGACTAATAATAAATAAAAAAGGGGCTGATTAATAAATCAGATTTTTCCAATATCGTGGAGCCCTATTATTACAGATCAAATGCATGTGAAAAAAACTAAATGACACAATTCAAAAAGATCTTTGTTTTAAAACTATCGTCATTTACACCACAAACCCTTCCAAAAATTTGGGAGAAAATGACATTTCGAAAGTAAAAAAAAAGCTGCAGCTGAATGAATAAATTATTGAATAAATATATTACAACCAACCTGCCAGTAAGGGATTAAATGTCACCTAAGTAATTATTACCATCGTGTTAAATATAAAAGCTTAAGCACCTTAAAATATAGATATTCCACTTGTCAAAACCTCCATTAAAATGGGGTGAAAACATTTTGTCTCGGAAAAATAAAAAAGTTAAAAGTTGGATGGGCAGCAGTGGCGCAGTGGGTAGCGATGTCGCCTCACAGCAATAAGGTTGCTGGTTCAAGCCCCAGCTGGATTTGTGTGGAGTTTGCATGTTCTCCCTATGTTGGCGTGGGTTTCCTCCGAGTGCTCTGGTTTCCCCCACAGTCCAAACCCATGCACTATAGGTGAATTGGGTAAGCTAAAATGTTTGTGGTGTATGTTCTGGTCTTCCAGGTTGGGGGATCAGCATTGGGCTAATGACCCACCTCATAAAAATTAAATGTTAGGAAACACCAACATGGCGTGGCTAAATATCAACTTTGATAAAACTGCCCTGGGAGTGAGTAAGTAAGTAAAAGTTGGATGAGTAAATATATTACAACTAACCAGCCTAAAATAAACTAAACTAAATTAAAACTAAAATAGCTTTAAGTTGGGCTCGGCTGATAAACGATATCACATCGAATAGCGATAAAATTTATGTTGATAATGATGATAAACTCTGAACATTTTTACTCAATATTGATCCTAAGTGCCAAACACACATCAGAAATATGCAACAACAGGAATCTATAATTGTGTTGCTATTCGAGAAAATTATCGAAAATAGCTCATGCTGCGTCACCCAGTATTGTTTAACTTGCTAGTTTCACTTTCCCACCAACAGTTCACTTTCCCGCTGACAGTCATGGTTAGGATACTCTTTTAAAAGTGGAAGCAATAAAAACTTATAGCGAATTATATATTGCTATCGTTCAATATAGAAAAGAATTATCAAGATTGCATTTTTGCCATATCGCCCAGCTGTACTTTAAGCAACAAAACAATTTAATAGTGTTAAAAAGTATTCTTTATAAAAGCACAGGGCTTATTTTCTATTTACTTCAGAAGTTTACTGTAGTAAATATTTGTTTTCAATACTTAAAAATATATATATATATCTTTATTTTTTAGCTAATTCTGATTGTCATTTACACCACAAATCCTCCATTAAAAAGTGGTGAATTATATTTTGTCCACATTTGGTGTATTTGGGTAAAAAAATCTCCAGCTGAATGATTAAAATAATTTATAACTATATTGCAAATGATACGTTATCTAGCTTAATAGCCAGTTAAGCGGTTAGACGTCATCTAAACAATTAAAACCCTGTTAAAAACAAATGCTTTAAATCCTAAAAGCTTTAAACGCTGTTAAACTTGACCCAGCCTACAGCTTTTAATGGTACAGACTCGTTTCTGCTAACAAACTGGGCCTTGCGCCACAAACAGAGTCGGATTCAGTGTTCAGCTGCGTGGAAAAACGTTTTCTGGCTCCAAACCAAGCCCAGGTTGTGTCCGTCGGCTCCTGTGCTCTGCTCATCCTCTTTTCTATCCGCTTTTATCACCTCGCACCAAATGGGTTTAGCACGTTAGGTAACCTCATTAGCGCAAGACAGTCCCGGGCTGAGCCGAGCATTAGCAGAGGATCGTCTAGAGGAACCATAAGATCCACTGTCAAACAATATGAGCAATGCTTGGCTAGACATGCACACATTAGAAAGACACTGCTCATGCTGTTTCATTCTGTATACATTAACATTGGAGAAATAGCAAGAGTAGTAAGACGGCATGGTATTTTAAATGCAGCTCCAGTCATTGTGTGCATTTCTGAATGATTCAGAAAGCCATTGAAGTGAATTGATAGAGTGAATAATTCAACGACTCATAAATACAGTACTGGTTGCAGGATGAACTTTTGTTGAACAAATACGGTATTAATTAAAATACAGTATGCATATTTTCCTATTATTTAGAAAAAAATACAAACATATTATGATGGCATGCTAGTTTGAAATCAGCCAACAATCATTTTATCCATTTACAAATGACTCATTAAGCCATTCAAGTAAATGAGTACAGTGAATAATTCAATGAATGATAAATAAAGTACTCGACTGGTTCCTGGGTGACTTTTTGTTGAATAAAATCAATGATTAACTAAAATACAGTATCCTAATGTTTCTGTATTTGGGAAAAATGACAAAAGTATTATGATGGCTTGCTATTTTGTAATCATCTCTAGTCATTGTATCCATTTCTGAATGATTCAAAAAAGCCATTTGAGTGAATTGGAAGATTGAATAATTCAATGACTCATATACAAAAGTCGATTGCTTCCTGGATGAATGTTTGTTGAACAAAACAATTAAAATACAGTGTCTAAATTTTGTTATATTTGGAAAAAATGACAAATGTATTATGATGGCATGGTATTTTGTAATCAGCTTCAGTCATTGTATCCATTTCGGAATGATTCAGAAAGCCATTGATTTTCATAATGAGAACAAAATAAATAAATGATGATGGCATGCTATTTTGAAATCAGCCTCAGTCATTTTTTTCCATTTATGAATTATTTTGAAAGTCAAACAAATTGGTCGAGTGAATCATACAATTACTCAAAATACAGACTCCTGATTTGTTCCTGAACAAACTATTGAATGAATCAATCATTCACTAAAACATATTTTTCCATATAGATTATTCAAATGAAGTAAACTAGCAAGCCATTTTAAATTCAGCTATGGTTACATGTAATTCTATAAAACAAAATAATAATAAAAATTGTGTTAACCAAGTCTAACCAATGATCCAATGACTCACAAATAGTCAATAGCTGCATTCTGAAAGAATAAATGGTATAAAAAAAATCTGTTGAATGCATGATTCAGTGTTTCAATCA
This sequence comes from Danio tinwini, assembly GCA_903798205.1. NCBI lineage: Eukaryota > Metazoa > Chordata > Actinopteri > Cypriniformes > Danionidae > Danio > Danio tinwini. The sequence continues at coordinate 203,939 of CAIGQZ010031614.1, read as the reverse complement.
TAAAAAGTCACTAGTTTTACTGCAGAATGGTCAGTTATAATTTACAGTGAAGAGTCAGAGTTGAATAAACGATTCAGTAGCTTACGCTTATTTATAAAGTTTATTTTGCAAACCGAAGCCAAGTAAATCAGATATAAAGTGAATCATATTTAATCAGATTAACAAATCATGCCTGCAGAACTAATGGCAATATTATTGGATTCATCTCATGTTTGGTGACTCTTCCACTTCAGTCGATACTCCGTTAAAGCAACAGCAAGCCACCACACTGTAGACTTCTATTACTGCAGACTCGTTTTACAAATTCATACAGTCATTTCTGATTAAGTACCACCCTACTTTTAAGAGCAACATCCACGTTTTAATGTCTAAGAGGCATTTAACTATGCAGGATGATTATAAAAACCGGCAGGTAAATTATTAATAGGGCAAAAGAAACTTGGTGTGAGGCAAGGCCTCAAAGGAAAAAAAAAAACTGACTGAGATTTCATCCAGAATTTTCCCAGTGTAACTGCTAGAGTCATGCAACAGTAGACTAGCCTCTTCATACTGTATACTGACTAACAACACTGTTAAAAGCGATTAGTTAAATTAAGTCAACTTAACAGTTCCAAGCTTACTCACATTCAAATGCCAATGGGTTTACTCACTTTAAGTAAATAAGTTAATCGCTTTTTACAGTGAAGGTACAAGCCACCTGGGTATCTTTAAAACATGCTAATATGGACAATTGCCTCAAAAACTGGAGTGCAGAGCTCAGTTAATTCAAGGTTGGCCCAAATACTTGTAGAAGACTTCTCTCTAACAGCAAGATCAAAGCATGGTAGGTATAACCACATCAAACATCTGAATTCTACCAGGCTCTTTGTTTGGGCATTGAGAGGCCAAATCTGCATGATAGCAATGCATTTTTGCTTCCATGACCGTGCCTTTCAAACCAGGAGAAGGTTTACGTGAGCAATGCAGGATTACACCATGTAAATTGCCTGTAAATCACCATCACATATGCTTGGTCTTGCAAATCTGCCAGAGTATTGACGCTACAGCCCTTTAAAGTAATCACATAAGCGCATAGTGTGGGATAAAAACCTGAGAGATTCAGACCAGATTATCACAAAAACGACAAGTCCCAACCAACGATGTGTCCTCATCACCTTGTTTATTAATGCAAAAGAGAAGCAGGCTAATCCAGACCATGACCTCTTTGGTTTGGTGACAGCGTGGAACTGGGTTTCTCGCCAAACCTTCTTGGGTAAATGGTGTTTTGTAGTCCCTGCCTTAATATGCAGAGCAGCACTGGCAAGGCGAGACGGCACTGGGTGCAGATCTGATGTGCTTTAATGAGACCGGCAGAGCACACGTGGTAAAATATTTAAGCGGGAATCGTTACTGGAGTTCCATACACGTGCTTTGATGATGTTCTCCGCTGGAGGTGAGGTCATTGCATGGTGCCATGGGGAGAATGAGTCAACCCTTGGAAGAACACGGGGACTCTGGGTGTGTGTGTGTGTGTGTGTGTGTGTGTGTGTGTGTGTGTGTAAGTTTTTGGGGTAATTCTGGAGTTAGGAAGATCTGACAGAACTTTGGAGAGCCTCTAGGTGAGTATGTGCCACCGCACTCACCATAATTTGTCAGAATAAATTCACACAGCGATGCACAACACGTCTTCTGCAGAAGCCAGGGACACGTTAGCTTAAAAGTTTCACAACTTGCTGGGTAAATAATCTGCAAATTACCCAAGGGTATCAGTGGATTTTCCTGCATCGCTTTTTCAACCAAGGCACTCCGAATCTATGCAGAGAAAGACTTTTACTTAAGATGATGAGATTTTGCAGCTCAAACTGAATTTGTCAAAACAAAAAGGCAATGTATTATGAGTGTGTCTATGTGATCGTTGCAGTTGATCTCCCAAAACGACTTGTTGGTTTGTTTTAATGAATAAATATATTTTACTTTAACTAGTAACCTTTTTTAAAATGATGCAACTTTTCCTATATTTCCTATATTTCACAAACTGCTTGTATAACAAGGTTTGATGGGTAGGTTTAAAGGTGGGTTAAATTGTAAGGGATGGGTCAACAGTTTAATTACAGACAATAATTACAGATGCAAATAATTAAAAAGGTATAAGTACAATGTAAAACCATGCATAACAAGTGCATTAATCCAAATGATTAAATTAAATGCAAGTACATAATAATAAGACCACATCATATTAAGTGGGACTAAAGCAATTAGCAATACGCTAGTAACCTCTCAGAAAGCCGAGCAACACCTAGCAATCACTTGAATGTGATATGTCAAAAGTTAGCTTTTGACCTTGAAGCGTCTCGTGTTCAACCCAGATGTGGGCATCTTGCAAACTCCCTTCAATTTGTTGTTCAGCCACAATCTGACAGTAATTCATGTAGCCTGAATATTTTAATTAAATCAAGCATAAAAAATGATGAGGGTAAATGGACAAGGGGCCTAGAAAACACAGACAGGGGTTCGGCAAAAGAGCTGTAAATCACATCATTATAAACATCTCCTCCTCTATTTGCCATTCAGCCTCTGATTAAGACAGTAATTCAGCAAATCTCATTACTCCAGTTTAAAGGAGCAGCAACTCGCCATGACCACTTCATTACAGTCAAGAAATTGAGCTATCGGCAACAGACCAAGCTATCAAGCTTAGGTTTTATTTGAAAAAAGTAAGGTCACACAATCTTCATTCATCAACCCAGCAGAACACCCTAAGGAGATCAACACCGATTCTGTGTACATTCATGCCGAGGTTGCGGTAATCTACTAGACTTCAATGCAATTAAAACATCACGTGCCCACACCAACTTACCAGCACATCTGCTTCATATTAGCTCTAGGGTCTTGTCCACACAATACTCCAGTGAATGCAAAAGCTCTGCAACCTTGCAGCGTCAGTCAACCAGGGCTGTAGGTCAGTAAATGGTACTATCATGCCTCCCTCTGCATAGGGCAAAGACGGGATTAAGCACTGGATTATCTACTAGGAGAGATTAATGGCAGGGTGGCCACGTATGACTAGCTTAGAGGCGGCGTTACAGTGGGACGTCCCTTTCCTGGGAACAACCACTACCAGATTTCAATCAAAATGATTTTGCTGTTTACTTCAGCTACCAATAGACGGATTGAGTGAAAACTGTTCAGGTGTGAATATGCAAAATGGGTCGGATTTAGTGGATGAGCTGGAGCTGATTGTTATTGTTGGATTAGGCAACATTTGCATGCAATTCAGATTCAAAGCAGAGCATGCATTGATAGTGGCCATTCTCTGGCTTTTCAGAGCTGCAGAGGAGGACAATCCTATGAAATTCAAGGGGTGGGGTGGGGGGTGGGGGGATTGTGGCTGTGGATACACTGGCAATTGAGTGCATGTTTGATAAAATGGCCATATTCAAATTGAAAAACCTTGATGCCAACATTAGGATTATGAACACAACTCAGCTAGCATCCCCCTGATCATCTAATCCTGGCAGTATATTCAGTTTCCTTAAGCAATGGCAAAAATAAACACAATGGCATTTTCTGAAGCAGGCTAACTGATTGCATGAAATAGAGAACTCCATGCTGAAGCTGGAACATTGCCTTCCCGAGAAATTTATGGATAGCTGCATTACCGCTAATGCACGCTCTTATATATATGTTCCTCATGTTCGGCAGCCCACAGAAATCCCTCAGTGGGCTTCTCGTGTAATTACAGTCCAATGGGAATGAAGTGCTAAGCAGGAAGTGGTGGGAATTACTCGAAGAGCGGGCTATGAGGAAATCTTGAAGAGTTGGGGAAAGTGCTTGACATTAAAACTGGCCAAAAGTGACTAGGTCTGCATCAGCTGTTTTGCTGCGGTAGGCACATGACTCCACTGTGAGGTCATGTGCGGGTCCTGGCAGGCAGATCTGCAGTCCTCTGGGAAAGATCCTGGAGCTGGTTTTGAATTGTTGTGGCCGTGGCTTTACTGTTCATAGAATAAGATGATACCTGTTCAGTCATCATACAGGCTCATTCAAGAGATACATGATTATTCACCCAAAAATAACAATTTAGTTACCCATCATCATGTCGTTTCAACCCCCTTAAGACATTCGTTCGTCATTGGAAAACAAATTAAGATATTTTAAACTATATCCCAAAGCTATCTCATCCTCCATAAACAGAAATTATCCAGAGACATATTAAGTCCATAAAAAACAAAATACTGTCAAAACAGTCAATGTGACTTCAGTGGTTCAACCGTAATGATATGAAGATCCAAGAGCACTTTCAAGCTCCAAAAAAACCTGTAAAAATGATTATGTTCACCAGTGTCTTTTATGTTAGACCAGGGTTATGTTTACTATGGGTAATACGTGCATGTTGCTCTGCTGACTCTAATGGCAATACGTTTTGGTATTGGCCATAGTAAAAACACACCATGATGACCTGACAAAGAAAACAAAATATAGGCAAATATCATAAAGTCATAATTACAGTTTTTTTTTTGGTGGGAATCTTTGTCTGTCTGTCTGTCTGTCTGTCTGTCTGGATTTTAATTATGTCCATATCATAGTGAATACCAGAGTATTTGATGAATATCTGAATCTCAATAATGAAATCAAATGCCAAACCACAAAATGAATATTTGAATATTGAATATTCTGGCTCAGCCCTAATTCTAGGAACTTTGTATGATTGCAGTTCAACCACTGAATCCACATGTTTTGGGCTTCTCTTCTGGACTTTATATGTCTCACAAACCCATGCCTGTCTACGGAGAGGCAGAAAGCTCTTAGATTCCCTCTAAAATAACATCATTTCTGTTCTGAAGATGAACGAAAATCATTGAAATGACATCAGGGTGAGTAATTAATAACAGAATTTTCATTGTTGGGGGTGAACTAATCCTTAAACAAGGACACTTGTGAAGAGTACATCAAAAGGAGGTTTACTGTTTGCAAGACTCTCGCTGCAGAAGTGTTCATAAGGCAGAGATAAAAATTTCACAGCTGATTACATCACCAGGTTGATACAACAGTCAATTATCCTGCTGTTTATGCCGTCTGCCAGGACTCGCATAACAGTAATAAATGGGAAGAAGAAAGCAAGGCGCTTCTCAGACAATCTGGCTTCGTTCCCACTCTACAGCATTGATATTGATTTTGATAATGTGGAAGATTTTAGACTGAACTTCAGCAAAGAATTTGTACTTAATTACAGCTGATCCTCCTGTTGAAACCAGTACATCTCATCTTAAGTAGGGATGGGTGACATGTTATCATTTGCAATATACTAGTAAAACTTATCCCCACAATAAAAAAAGATTTATTGTAATGCAATAATAATGATAATACCTATAATTGGTTTGTGCAATGCATTATTAGTACAGTAGCTTCTTCACTGACATACTTTTTCATCTAAATTCACTTCCTAACACCAATCACATGTTTTAAACAACTCAATTTTTGTGGCCATCACAAAATGAAGAAGAAATCGTGCTATTTTATAGTATATAAAAACTGATACTGCAATACTAGTATACTGAATACTGTGATAAAGGCTAAGTCAATTAGCTTTGCAGTTGCAGTAACAGTTTAGTTTCAACCCTAATTATACACACCTAATCACACTAATTAAGTCCTTCAGGCTTGTTTGAAACCTACAGGTAAGTGTGTTGGAGCAGGGTTGGAACTGTGCAGAGCTGCGGCCCTCCAGGAACCGGAATTGACACCTGTGCTTTATGCTAATAAAACACCTAGGATAGATTGAAGAACACAAATAATCTATACATATCGGCACAAGCTTGGATGGATGTTTGATTTATTTCTATCCTCTTGATCCTCTTTTCTGTCCTGCACTGATAAATGATGCCTTTTCTTCAGTAATCTATATGTGGAGTTTATGCACAAGTCCGCCCTCTAGCATCCAGTATGAATGAAACTATTGCTTATTGTCCTGCAAAGTCTATTTCTAACCTGCTTCAGCACAGCTGCTTGTGTATTTTATATGATCCTTAACAACATTTTTGAAAAATATTAATATTTTTCTCAAAAAATAAAGACATTTTTTTATCTCTCAGTGGATACATGTGAATAATCATCATTGATATAATTATCACAAAATATCAGAGAGTATTGTGATGGTATCTGAACTTCATATCGCCCATCCCTAGTCTCAAGGAGAAAGTCAATTTAGGCGGCAGATAAACAGGATGCTTTGGGAAATAAAGCAAAGCATGCATTTGGTGAATGCTAATATCTTTGAACAAGCTTTTCATGGAGTCAGATTGTGATTTGTGGAATAAATAGTGGCAGAGTTTCCGTTTGGCTGTCGATTGGGCCCTCCTGGATCAATGTTTCCTGATACCACAGCGGCTGTTAATATCCTCTGATCGTACGTATTGGTTTCTACTAGATGTTTGGATGGCATCCAAAACTGCGGTTTAGTGTTCATTGAGAAAGAGAGTAAAAATTTAATTTTCATCCTTTTAAATGCCAGCTGGCAGGCGTATCAATGGGCACACGAGCGAGAGAGCTGAAAACACATGCAACATGAATATAGATTGTTTGGAAATACGACATCCGTTATCGTGAGAGCTCTCGCACTACGCATCAGGACAGGAAACACATTACTCTGCTTCTTTTGGCATCCACCCCGTCTTCCTTTGGATCAGAGGGCAGCCAACTTATCTTGGGAGTGGCAGTAAATTACGCCAGACCACAACCCAAGCGAGACAGCTGTTTTGGAGAGGATCGGTTTACATGTTACCCAACTCAAAGCACTCACATAAGAGAGGAGCACTCCATAACAAGGATTTACTTTCATCCAGGAGTAGTTTCACTAGTAATTTTACATGCCATATCCAAAAAACATGATTAAAATTACAAAACAAATGGAAATAAGATTAATAGAAAGAAGATAACTGATTTCTTTTAACTTTGTCATGATGACAGCACATAATATTTGACTAGATATTTCTCAAAATACTAGTATTCAGCTTAATGGTGTTGTATGTAAGTTTTTGACTCTTCTAAAGCCTAAAAAACCATAGTATGTGTGCAGATATTTAAGAAACATGCTAAGTGAACATACTTGTTTAACTGAGAAACAATGCTGAAGTCTGCTTTGAAAATGGTTTTACCGTGCCGGAACGCTGTCTTTGTTTAGGTAAAGTTAACCTGCAGAATGCCAGTTTAGCCAATTATATTTCAGCACCCTGGGTTGCCTTGTTGAAAAACAGTATATTTCATTCATTCAGAAAGGCTGTGAAAGCATGAGTTTGTGACCGAAATGGACAGTATCAGAAGTCGAAATGAGACAGATTCAGTTCCACATGAGGTTATTAATTAGCAAATGATATACAAATTATGAACGTAAACATTAGGTGAGCAGGTTACATTGTAACCGCGTGTCTTAACAACACTCTTCGTGATGAGATACGCAGTGATGAGCAGTGTCTGTTTGCACCAGACGAAACACGACAGAAATGTAAATACAGCCATTCAGAAGCACAAAATATGCACTCACTCACGAAATGATAAGGTTTATAATCTATTCAAACTCACATTGTTAGCATTTAGCACTGAATAAAGCACACAAGGTTTACCTAAGGTGATCACTGTCAAAGGTTTCTGTTGTTCAGCTGCGAGAAATAGAAGCTGTTTCGAATATATCAATTCGAGGTGTTGGTTAGAACCAAAACTCCTTTTAATATGGAAAATATTTCCTTGATCGCGTGTCGTTGCTTTTATTTAGTTTAAATCACTCTCTCCTGTACTCAATCTGGCAACCCGCGCTTGCGTTTATTTTGATCCAGGAGTGCAATACCTAGTTCAACCACTGGGTGTCAAACTTACATACTGCACCTTTAAAGTGACATTTAAAGGCTTAACTAGGTTAATTAGGGTAAAGTTAGGGTAATTAGGAAAGTCATTGTATAACAGTGGTTTATTGTATGTAGACAATGCAAAAACAAATATTGCTTAAGGGGGCTAATAATATTGACCTTAAAATGGTTTTAAAGAATTACAATCTGCTTTTATTCTAGCCGAAATAAAAACAAATAAGACTTTCTCTAGAAGAAAAAATATTAAAGAAAATACTGTAAAAAATTCCTCAAACCGTTAAACATCATTTGGGAGATATTTTAAAAGGAAAAAACTAAATAAAAATCACAGAAGGGCAAATCATCATATATATATAAAGTTGAAGACACAATTATTAATCCTATTGTGAAAACTGTATTGTTGTTTTAAATGTTATCCAAGTGCTTTTTACTACAAAGACGCCGTTTTCACGGGCAAGTAACATAGTAAACAATGTAAACAACAGGTCTCCAGAAGAAAGGATGACATAAGCAAATGAATAACCCTCCATAATACAACACTATTGTGTCGTTAGACTAACTGTGCTCTATGGGATGTTGTTCTGAAGACTCTTATCTTTTTTAAAAATAAACCATGATGTACAGCAATGGATGTGTGTGTGTGTGTGTGTGTGTGTGTGTGTGTGTGTGTGTGTGTGT
>CAIGQZ010031614.1:178677-189565 GCA_903798205.1 Danio tinwini | reverse complement strand
AAAGAAAGAAAGAAAGAAAGAAAGAAAGAAAGAAAGAAAGAAAGAAATTACAATAATTTAATGGGGTAATGGGGTCAAGGCGGCATGGTGGCTCAGTGGTTAGCACTATCGCCTCACAGCAAAAAAGTCACTGGTTCCAGTCCTGGTCAGGTGGCATTTCTGTGTGGAGTTTGCATGTTCTACCCGTGTTGGCGTGGGTTTCCTCCGTGTGCTCCGGTTTCCGGCTATAGGGGAATTGAATAAGCTATATCGTCCGTAGTGTGTGAATGTGTGTGTATGGGTGTTTCCCAGTACTGAGTTGCAGCTGGAAGGGCATGCACTGCGTAAAACATGTGCTGTAATAGTTGCCGGTTATAGAAATATCAATAATGGCAAAAATAATCAATAAAATTGTCACAATTAGTTACAAAGATGGCAAAACAAATACAAAAATAATAGATAAATACAGTACAATAATAATAAAAAAAGAAGGTGATATGTTGCAGGGTGACATGCCACAGCCATATCACCATATCAACCAAAGGCCGCTTACTCACTGAAGCAAAGCAGGGCTGAGCCTGGTCAGAACGTGGATGGGAGACCACATAGGAAAACTAGGTTGCTGTTGGAAGTGGTGTTAGTGAGGTCAGCAAGGGGTGCTCAACCTGTGGTCTGTGTGGGTCCTAATGCCCCAGTAAACTGAAGGGGACACTATACTGTCAGTGGGCGCCATCTTTTGGATGAGACGTTAAACCGAGGTCTTGACTCTCTGTGGTCATTATAAATCCCATGGCTCTTCTAGTAAAGAGTAGGGGTGTAACCCGATGTCCTGGCCAAATTCTCTCCATTGGCCCTTACCCATCATGGTCTCCCAATCATCCCCATCCACCAAATTGGCTTTATCACTGTCTCTCCACTCCCCCTATAGCTGGTGTGTGGTGAGCGCACTGGCGCCGTTGTCCTGTGGCTGCAGTCGCATCATCCAAGTGGATGCTGCACACTAGTGGTAGTGTGGAAAGACCCCCCTCATGATTGTGAAGCGCTTTGGGTGTGTGGCCATACATGATAAAAGTGCTATATAAATACACATTACATTACAACTAAATCCATTAAAAATAACAAAAAGCACAACAATAAACCATAAAGACAAAATACAAACAGAAGAATAGATATGATGGCAATATAGTGCGAATCACAGCAGCAGCTAAATGTGCTATACTGAAGGTTTTTAATCCCATACCGGCACAAACAAATCCAAACCACCTTGAATTCTGTCAATATCACAGCGGCCGCTCCATTTTCTCCTCACGGATCTGATAACAAGCATCAGACACACATCTTCTCACAGCAGAGACACAAAACACACACCAATGTCACATCAAGCCGGATGCAGAAACACAGAAGATGTGGAGAGACTAGTAAAAACTACTGCCTTTTAATTCATTCATTTTTCCTTCGGTTTGGTTCCTTATTTATCAGGGGTTGCCACAGTGGAATGAACCGCCAACTATTCCAGCATATGTTTTACATGGCGAATGGCCTTCTAGCTGCAAACCAGTACTGGGAAACACCCATACACACTCTCATACACACGCACTGGCCAATTTGGTTAATGCAATTTACCTATAGTGCATGTCTTTGGACTGTGGGGTAATCTGAGCTTATATTAATAATATATAATAATAATAATAATAATAATAATATATAAATGAAAATCTATATTTTTCTTTAGTACATTTATAGTTTTCTAAGGTTTACTTTTGATTAAAATTATGCAATTTTGGAAGGATTCACGTTTAAAAATATTTCAAGTCTGCTAATGTAATATAAAGCAACAGAAAAAACACTCATGTCTGGATCAATCCTCGCTGATTCAACAACAAAATATGCCCGTTTTCAACATCCAGCAGATTTTAAAGCATTTCTTCCACAGCAAACTCTTTTTAAAGACACTTGAGAGCGAGTCGCACACTGAGAAGAGACTCCAGAAAAGCACTGGCCTTTAATTTCTGCTAATAAACCTGCGGACTCTGCATAATCACGGGATATTGATCACAGCAGCTTTTCTGAGTAACAACAGCGGCTGTTTTTGAGGAGTATTGTGGTAGCTTGTGAATTTGTACACTATAGCATACAGTAGTGACAATGTTTTAAAAGCCTATTAGCATGTTTCTGAAGCAGCAGGACTTAATTACTGTAGTATTGAGTCTCTATTTTAACATACCACTGCTCAAAACATTAAACTCAGCAGTCCAGTTCAATAATGGACCAGTCGGGTGCTGGATGCAACTATTCCTTTCTCATTTTCTTCAATTACAAGATACAATCTTATCGCACACCTGAATAGAAACGTGCAACTGGAAAAATAACACAATTTAAGGTCTGGATCAAAGGTATAGGAGTTTGTGAGGAAACAGCTGGAGTTTATTCAGATGAAGAAGAGAAATTCAATGTAAAATTAAAGGGCAATTATGATATAGCCTGGAGCTTAATATTCTGACAAAATAAAACCTCAAGGTGGTCAAAAATATTTTAAGTTTGTTTTAAGATTTAAAGAATTTAAGATAGAATTAATATACTATTTATTTTTTCTTTATTACACATAATTGTGAAATAAACATGCATATTTTAATATTACAGGATGCATTGCATTTAAACGCGATGCATTGCATAATGTGATGCATTAAAAAAAAAGTAATTTAATTTATTTCATGTACATTTAATTAAACATTCGTTGTTATTTAATATAAAATAGTATACTGAAAATCACATTTTACAGCAAAAAACTAATAAATTTCTCTGATTTTATCACAAAAAATTAAGTAAAAATTTATTTAATTTTACTGAATTATAATATTAAAAATATATATTATTTTAATTTATATTTATTGCTAAAGTTATTAAAATATGCTAATAGTATTATTATTATTATTACATATATTTTAAACTATTACTTATTATTTCATAAAGAGAAATATACAATTATTATTACCTTTATTGTGGTTATTATTAATTAAATATACATAACATGGAATATTGAAATATTTAATGCTTAAGGCTATAAAAGAGAAGACACATTTAAGACAAATATTATCATTGGGTCTTTAAATGTGGAAAAACATTCATTATCAAATATAGATTTTTAATCTAATAATAATAATAATAATTCCTTATATTTATATAGTGCTTTACACACATTTTTAGGCGGAATCTCCTCATCCACCACCAGTGTGCAGCATCCACCTGAATGAAGCAATGGCAGCCATATTGCACCAGACCGCAGACCACACACCAGCTGATTGGTGTAGAGGAGAGGTTAATGGGACAGAGGCCATGATGGACAGAGGCCAGTGGGCAAATTTGGCCAGGTTGCCAGGGTTAACCCCTACTCCTTTTCAAAGGACATCCTGGGATTTTTAACAGTAAAAATTAACAAACGTCATCTTTTTCCGAAAGATGGCAGAGAGTCCCCATCAATATACTGGACCACAGACCCCCGCTGGTCTCACTACTGCTATCCTATATCACTATATGCTACTGCTTAGTTTTAGTGGACGACAATTATGTAAAGATGGCGCTCACTGAGCAGTGTACAGTCCACTTCACTATATGGGAGCCTTACAGACTGCAGGTTGAGTGCTCCCTGCTAGTCCTACTAACACCACTTCCGACAGCAACCTTCGGACAGTTTTCCCATGTGGTCTCCCATCCAGGTACTGACCTGATGCAGCCCTGCTTAGCTTCAGTAGGTGACCATGTGAGAGTTGCAGAGACCTAGCTGCCGGCTTAATAAAATTTTTATTTAAAGTGCAATTATAATTTACACCTGAAGACTGTATAGAATATATTTGCTGTTATTTTGCAGCTCAGGTTTTACAATAGTCAAAATAGAACACTAATTAAAATCCTCACAGAACAATAAACAACTAAATATGCTGTTATAGTTATTATATTAAATATGAACTATTTGTCTGCATCAGGAAAATATTGTTCATTAAGGAGTTTGGCTGACAAAAGCAACATTTGGAATTCCTTTTCCAAAAGAATCTCTTTCAACAGAACTGATGAAAGGCTCAAATAAACACAACCTTTGTATTTAGTGGCCACGCACAAAACTAACATGCAAAACCCTCATTCATGCATGGGTATATCAAAGCCGTTTGAAATGTATTTGCTCAATGTGGTCACAGTCTGGGAGTGTAAGAGTCCAGTGACATCAGGACTGTTATGAACATGCAGGATTGAGGAGTGGCTGTGAGAGAATTTAAAGGAGTAGTTCACCCTGAAATTAACATACAGTCATCTTTTACTCACCCTCATGTCATTCTAATCCTGTCTGAGTTTCTTTATTCTGTTGATAATAAAAATGTAAATTGTAAAGAGTGTTGGACAACTGATGGCACACTTCTATAGTAGAAAAAGAAATACTATGGAAATCATTGGATACAGTCCAATTTCCAACATTCTATAAAATATCTTTGGTCACAGAATAAAGTCGCATATGTTTGAAGCAAGCGGATGGGTATATGGAGCACAAAATCATTGCAATAGCCCAAAAAATACACTGTTTGGATTATTAATTATAGATTTTTATTTTATGCCAAAAATCATTACAATCAAAGTTACTTTAGACAGTAATACATTACAATACTTAGTTACTCCCCCCAAAAAAGTAACTAGTTGCTTTACTTAGTTACTTTTATGGTAAGTAATGTGTTACATTACTTTTGAGTTACTTTTGCGTTACTTTTTCTAATCTCTTTCAGAACATGCAGGTTTTTTTTATTCTTCTTTTTTTTAATAGAGGGGCTCTGCAATTAACAACACACTGTATAACCTTCATTTACCTTTAAAAAACACATAAAAACGAAAGGAATAATGTTATCTCTATAGCTATACAAGCCGTATATACAGATTGATGACAATTTAAAGCAATAAGTTTGTTTCTTTTGTACTTGTTGTCTTGCTAGTGCAGTAAAATCACTGTACAATTCAATTCAATTCATCTTTATTTGTATAGTGCTTATACAATGTAGATTGCGTCAAAGCAGCTTCACATGGAAGTTTAGATGCTGTCCATTCAGATAATACTCTTTATCTTTTCTTCCATGTGTTCAAAATAATGAGAATATTGAATGAAGATGTTTTGTAAATTTACATTTGTAAATATATCAAAACTTAATTTTTGATTAGAAATGTGCATGGCTAAGAACTTAATTCGGCCAAATGTAACTGTGATTTTCTCAATGTTTAGATTTTTAACCCTCAAATAAACATGTTGTCATTTAAAGTTGTTGTTCTTTAGGGTGCAATTTTTCCAGACAGGTTTAAATTCATTTTCAGGCAAATCAATAAAAGTGTTTTAACTTTAAATAAGAAAAAAAAATCAATATTTGGCTAAATTGATCATTGCTAATCTGACCAGCTGTCATTTTCCAAAATGATATTGTTATCAGACGAATAAGAATAAAACAAATACATATGACATTGGCCCACAAAACCAGTCATAAGAGTCAATTTCCACTGATTTATGGCTTGTTAGGACAATATTTGGTTGAGAAACAACTATTGAAAATAGATAAATGTGAAATCTGAGGGTGCAAAAAAAAAATCTAAATATTATTATTTATTTTATTTCTAAATGAAGCAATTAGGGCAACAAAGTGGTTAGCACTGTCGCCTCACAGCAAGAAGGTTGCTGGTTCGAGTCCCGGCGGGGTCGGTAGGCAGTTTTGTGTTCACCCCGTGTTGGCATGGATTTTCTCCGGGTGTTCCTCCACAGACCAAACACATGCACTATAGGTGAACTGAATGAGCTAAATTGGCCATAGTGTATGAGTGTGAATGTGAGAGTGTATAGTTGTTTCGCAGTACTGGGTTGCAGTTGGAAAAACATCTCCTGTGTAAAGCATTTGCTGGATAAGTTGGCGGTTCATTCCGCTGTGGTGACCCCTGACGAATGAAGGGACTAAGACAAAGGAAAATGAATGAATGAAGTAATTAGATATGTTTACAGTAAGACATGTTTAATATATCTTAATGGAACATGATCTTAATGTGTTAACGGTTTTTGGCATAAATAAAAAATCTATCATTTTGACCTGTACAATGCATTTACCCATGCAAAATAAATTATTTTGTGCTCCGGGTTCACATATTAAAGGTCCAGTGAAGTGCTTTGTAATGTTTTTCATTTTTAAAGCTCTGGATGTTTAGGTTTATATCTTCTAAACACAAATGTGGATACCGTTTTGTAGCCCACTAGCTTAAAGATCCTTAAAACTAACATAGATACTAATATCTACAATACTTTATTTTAATTTCCATTGTACCCTTAACATTTGCCTCAGATCCACAAATATCTAATAAATCCAGAAGTACAGACAACAAGTGGTGTCTTCATCTTTTCCATATCTGCATATCGCACATCACTATAGTGAATAATAAGTGACTCTACTCCTTGTAAGTCTTGTCCATCCGGATTTTCAGGTCTCCAGCAGAGGGATGGATGGGCTCCCAATGCTATTGAATCACACCACAGGACACACCAAGCGGGAGAGCGAGATTAAGCAGGTTGTGCTGCAGGAAGAGGGCCGCAAGCAGCGAGCTAACGCTGGGAAAACGTCTGCATCACCTGCTCACACACACGCTGACTGTACGGCCAATACAGCAAGCCAGCCACCAGCGGCACAACACACACGCTGAGCCTGAGACCTCTTGTTGTATAATGAGGATAGCAAGTGAACAATCGCCACTGGCGTCTTGTTAAACTTTCAGAGAATGCATACATGGCTGGTGAACTGACCCAGAAAGACACGCTTGGACGCCCAAGCCGCTGATCCACCCTGTTTAAGTGTCTATCGTGAGCACATCTGAGATATGAATCACAGCTTTGCATCAGCGAAAAAAATCCGTCCGGCCGCTGACTATGAATTAATAAGCACTCCATCATCTCCCAAGCTGCCATCTACCCATTCATTTAGCAGCCCACTCGTACAAACCATCCAAAGCCCCATATTAAGTGTCTAACAGCTGAGTAACCCGTCCCACTGGCATCTGGGATGATGATGCTGTCACGGAGTTAAATGCTACAACACAAGGGTTTCCAAACAAACCCCGGAGGAGCTGGGAGTTGAGCAGCGGGGTCCTAAAAGGTCTCAAAGTCAACTTTTCTTGGCATTTTAGACGTCTAGTTTTATAAACTGGATGATGGGCTGTCGTAAAAATTCCATTCTTTCCTTTTATAATAGGAAACTACAAATTAAACACCTAGTAAATTCCTAGCAACCTGTATGTATATATTAGCTATTATTGGCTATTATCAATGATGAATAACCCTTTTCTTGGTTGTTGCATGAAGGGTGCAATAGCAACCAGTGTCTTCCGGTAAGAACTTCGATTTACATTGTTTACAACTGGTTAATCTTGATCCGAGAATGGTAGTCAACACCGTTTTGAGTGGCTTTTTGTGATCCACAACTTTGATTTTGGTACACACTCACACATCAGACACACACATCACACGCAATACATCACTGCCTTATAGAGCAAACCATATTACTGGCATGAAACTTAACAGGTATGTTAGGTTAAGCCATGACATTTCCGAAAAATAAAAGTTACTGATACTCTGCTGGCTGATTTGCTTGTTGATTCATATCGGGAGCCGTTTGTGTTTCATTTAGCTAGTTTGTATTGTATTGACCATGGTATGTGTTTTTCCGTCATTTTAAAATGCCACTTTATTTTCACTTTGTGCCACTCTTTCAATCAATGTGTTAGTGGGACAGTACGTGTGTTTGTCAAACATTTTGGTGAAGTACATTTGTTTGGGTTGGTTATATTTGAAAAAAAGAGAAAATTATCACTTTTGCGATGGCAAGGCTCCATTTAAATGGCAGATTATGCCATCTGACGGTATTGGTAAATGACTCACAGATGGTGTTCTTCATTCCTATTAGATCACATTTTTTAATAATCAGTCCAATAGGTGGTGCTGATCGACAGCAGTGTTAGTTCAAAGACATTAAAAGCAAGTAAAATTAATTAAAACTATTGTTTCAAAGCTGTCTAAATGTGACTGTTTATATGCATCAGCTGCCAACTGGAAGTTCTTAGCATCCTCCCATAGATATATACACTAGATATCGCATACAGACCCTAAGCATGCGTCAATAGCGCCGCCACATTTGTACAGGGCTCCCAGCACAAATGTCATTCAACCGCACTAGTCAAGACCGTGTGCCAACGTGAAGATACTGGACGTTAGTGCTGTGTACGGGTGTAGTAACGAACAAACAAAGAAAACAAAGCACAAAGGCAGAACATTTCATAGGTAAGATTTATTTTTTTACGTTTTTATGTTATGAACTTTTGTGCTCAACAAGTAACGTTATTGATGATAATACAGACACTCACTGCATTCACTATAAGACAAAGTAGCACCAACTTGCACTAAATACTGGGCTTATGCTAGTTTTGTTGAATAAAATAAGCAAACAATGAAAAAGAAATATGACAACGAGACGCTGCGATGCCAGAAACGTGTATTATTGTTGTCTAAGTGAACGAGTCGTTCATAACGGAGATTCATTCACAAACGAATCACTCCCATTGTCAGAATGAGAAGTGAAAGCAGGAGAGGGGGGGGGTGTTTCAGGACGACACGGATTAGATCAAATCTAACAGGAGGAAGGATAATAAACACAAACTCTTTGTTAGCAATGCCCGTGCGGTCACTGATCCATCATCATAGAAGATGTAAAATTTTAATTTTTATAATAAAAATAAATAAAATTGCGTACCGACCACCGGGAAAACTTCCGATCATAGATATATGTGTATATCTCTGGCTCTGGATGGCCACAGTCCTCCACTGCAGCTTGGTCCCGCATTCATTTCAAAGGAGCGCTACCCTGTACTAAAATGGCGGCTCTATTGACGCATTCCTTCCAATAGACAACAACAGGGCAGGCGACATCTAATGTAAATATATATGGCATATCTCCTACGCATACACGCAAAGCATAATGGGTAATTTTCTTGGAATTTTAGATGTCTGGATGGTGGGCTGTCTTCCAACTATAATAAAAAAACTACTAATTGAATATGTAAATTCACAGCAATCTAAATAAATGGAAAATGATTGCAATTGATAAAACATATTTTGTTTTCCAAGTCAAGTTTTCTGCTGCCCAGAGCATTTATTTGGTCTAAAATACAAAAAAGTAATATTATTTAATAATTATATTCTACAATATACATTTTTCATGTGAATATATTTTAAATGCAATTTATCCTTTATTTTAATGCTGAAATTTTATCATAATTAGTAAAGTCACGTGATTCTTGAGAAATCATTCAATTTTGCTGCAACCACGATCAATTATTATTAGTGTTATAATGTATTATCAATAGTGAATAACTTTTTAAAAATACAGGCAGGTAAAGAGTTCAAAATCAGATTCTACGGAACGGAACAATTCATTTGGAACATGTTCCATTGAGGCTTCAAAGTAATCTGTAACAAGCTTGATGTATCACTATGGAAACAGAATGTGGAACGTTCTCAATTTCAAAATTATGTCTGTGACTTTCAAACAAAACCAAGCAGAGTGTTGAGTTGGGAGACAGGGTCGTATATAAAAGGCCTCAAAGCAAACTTAAATTACTTTGAGTTTCAGCCAAGACCATTTTAATTTCTGTGAATAACAATGAACTAAAACAGAAAGTAAAGAAATAAAAATAGACTAAAACAGCTGGCTGAAAATATTACATAACAGAAACATTAACATGGAGAAAAGCAGCATGTACTGTATGCACATTTAATCATCTTATCCTGTTTATCACACTACAGCTGTTTGAAATTGAGCTGTTTCTCATTGGCAATGAATGACTTTCAAAAGGAAGATATTTTGGAACAAAACAGAATTAGTTGCTTTTCCAAACAAAGGCCGATTGAAAACTAATTTTCAGTTTCAGCCACAAATTTTCATTTCATTGCATCACTGGTTTGCCAACAATAAAATACATTTTTGGGATGTAAAAAGGGACCGATTTCTGAAACTGGTTGCAGACCAGAAATAAAAGCAAAGATTGCAGCAGACTGATAGCACAAATTAAACAGATCACTCTGGTTATTACCAGCAAAGTCTGAGACACTGGAAAAGCACACAGAGGCGCCATACAGATAGATAAGCTGCAAAACAACTCTAGACTATTTCATTCTCTAGTCATGTTTACTTTAAGTATAACGTTATCACTGTTGCATCAAAGCCATTCTGGAAGGCGTCAAGAGGATTAAACTGCACTCAAAATTAAAACATGATCACAAAAGCTGCATGTTTGTTAAAACTGATCTGAAAGAAATCTGTAACCATTGACTTCCATAGTATTTGTTTTCCCTGGAAGTCAATGGTTTTTAGCTTTATTCAAAATATCTTCTTTCACAAATCTAACACAAACAAGAAACTCATAAATGTTTAAGCAACATGAGGGTGAGTAATTCGTGAGTAATTTAAAAACGGTTAAGGCTGAACTATCCCTTTAAGAGCAGGTTATACAGAAACATACTGACATTTTAATAAAAATAAGCCCATTCTGAGACCCTAAAGTAAATCTTCTATCCTATTAGATGGGTCTCCGAAAAGTTTGCATTCATTCAAAGCTAAACGCTGTTATTTAATAAAAGGATCTATTGAGCGCTGAACTGAGCTGTCAGCACCAGGCTCATGTGTCAAAACAATCAAGAGGGCCAAACGTCATTTACCCTTTCACAGCATTTCTACTCGCCCTGTGGCTCTCAGTGCGGGCAAACGAGAGCGAGAATGAGAGAAAAAAGAGAGAGAGAGAGACAGAGAGAGAGAGAGAGAGAGAGAGAGAGAGAGAGAGAGAGAGAGAGAGAGAGAGA
>CAIGQZ010031614.1:141600-155243 GCA_903798205.1 Danio tinwini | reverse complement strand
GCATTAATGCAGTTTGATTGTGTTAGATGCAGCATTAGATGCAGTTTGATAATGTTCGATTGAGTTAGATACAGTTCGATAGTGTTCGATGGGGTTAGATGCAGTTAATAATGTTCAGTTGCATTAGATGCAGTTTAATAATGTTCAGTTGCATTAGATGCAGTTTAATAATGTTCGATTGAGTTAGATACAGTTCGATAATGTTCAAATGCGTTAGATGCAGTTGATAATGTTCGACTGAGTTAGATGCAGTTTGATCATTTTTGATTGAGGTAGATGCAGTTCGTTAATATTCGGCTGGATTAGATGCAGTTCGATAATGTTCAGTTGCATTAGACGAAGTTCCATAATGTTCAACTGAGTTAGATGCAGTTCGATAATGTTCGATTGAGTTAGATACAGTTTGATTGTGTTAGATGCAGTTTGATGATGTTCAGTCACATTAGATGCAGTTCCAAATTGTTTGATTGCGATAGATGCAGTTCGATAATGTTTAATTGTGTTAAAAGATAATGTTAATAATGTTTACTTGTTTAATGTTCTATTGCATTAGATGGAGTTCGATATTGTTCGATTGTGTAGAAAGTGTAGATTTGACATACAAACCTCTCAGTTATCTATACGGGATATAAGCTCAACTAAAGTCTAAAAGGCCTCAGTTATGAACTTAAATCACTGAAGATATAAACTAAAGTTAGATTTAAACAGATGAACACTTGCTAAACAAAATTAAAATAAAGATAAGACGTCACCTTTTTTTGTTTTTATTTTGTGGCTTCCATACCTTTTTCTAAAGTAAAATAACTTTCCCACCATGAGCTTCAGTATTAATGTATGACTTACATGTCCATGTGGAGGTTATGTGGAGTGTGGTCCCATGTCTTATCCTGAAGTACAGCTTTGACCATCTTGAGTTAAACACACATCCCAAGCAGAGTTCAGTCTGATCGCAGCACTTTAACCTGCACTGCCTCAAAATAAACCCATCAATATTGAATCAGCCTGTAATACACTGTGTAAAATGCTCAAAGCTGTGTCAATGCATGAATATTGAATAATAATACCTGAGGTACGCTGCTCTGCTCCTGTGCAGAGATATTTAGAATCAAGTCATGCATGCATTTTTACAGCAGAAATAATAAGTAATGGACATCTTTATAGTTGCATTAATGCTCTTAATGAAATTCATGTACATTCATATAGCTACATTTATGAAATCCAGGATTAAATAAAACAATTTCTGTAAAAGAATAAACATTTGTAGCTAACTGACCAAGTCTGACATGGGTACCTGCTGAAACGTGATGTGGTTGATGTGCAGTTACTAGGTTACCACACAGATGCTCTAGACAGTTGCTATGCAGTTGTTACCACACAGATGTTCTAGACAGTTGCTATGCTGTTGCTATCCAGTTACCAGGTGATTACCACCCAGGTGTTCTAAGAGGTTGCTATGCAGTTGCTAAGATGTTGCTATCCAGTTACCAGGTGATTACCACTCAGGTGTTCTAAGAGTTTGCTATGTGGTTGCTAGGATATTGCTATCCAGTTACCAGGAGGGTACCACCCCAGGACCTGGTTTTTCAAAAGGTTTAATACGGATAAAATTGATCCGGATTTAGTAATCCTTTTTCTGCGATCTGTGATCACGTAATCCAGCTTACTTTTTGAGCCAGTTTTTCAAAGCAACATAGGATTGGATCAATCTGATCCGGATAGGAACTTTTCAGGATCAATAAATCTGTATTGAATTAAAAAAAGACTTAATGCCAAAAATTCCACAATACTTTCAGACTTCCTCATCTGATGTGGAGAGACCAGCTTGTCTGAGTGAGCGAAGCCTTTAGGAGGCGGATCTCAAGTCTGGTCTTGGTTTGCTGCAGTTTGGTCAGAGTCAGTTGAAGCAGTTGAAGTTGTGCTTCTGCCCTTTCAGTCGCTTTTTGCAATTGTTGAAAATGATTTCAAAAATCAGTGATTGCCATTCTTTGCATTTTTTGGTTATTCTGTTATCATTGCATACATCACTAATAAATATTCTAAAAACAAAAATAGTTGTACATTGTAATGAGTATATATATTTTATTTAGTGACAGAATGAAATTTATTGTTTTTGGTCAATTTTGACAGCTGTTTAGGGGATTATTTTATGAGGCCAAACTCTTTCTACTTTGCTGTACTATACTGAAAGGCTGAATACGTTAAAGCCTACCTGACGGATAAACAAATACAATTAAAACCTTTGAATAACTATGATCTCTTGTAAGATACTGCTGCATGATCCAAATATAGGATTATTTGATACATTTTTTAAGTTTTCATTACATTTTGGGCATGAAATCCACACTGAATCCACCCTTCTGATGGGATCAGTTTAATCCAGATTTTTTGGATTAAAGTGATGCAAATCCCACAAAAAATGGTCTGAAAACCCCAAACTAAAGGTTTGATCCAGATCAAAACCAAGATTGGATTACGTGATCTAATCCGATTATGTTATCCGTTTTTTCTTTTGAAAAACCCATTTTCAAGATTTGATCCAATCCGTTATCCAAAATCCTAGTGGATTACTTTTGAAAAACTGGGCCCAGGTGTTCTAAGAGGTTGCTATGTGGTTTCTAGGTGCTATACAGAACTACCAATCAGGTGTTCTAACTAATGCGGTAACTATGCAGTGCTAGGAAGTTGCTATCCAGTTACCAGATTGTTACCCCCTAGTTGTTCTATAAGGTTGCTATTTGGTTTCTAGGTAGTTGCTATACTATTACTAGGCAGTTACCACCCAGGTGTTTTAAACTGTTTCCATGTGGTTGCCATCCAGTTACCAGGTGGTAACCATCCAGGTGTTATAACACAGATGTTCTATTGGCTCGTTTCCACTAAGAGGTTCAATACGGTACGGTACGAGTCACCTTTATCAAGCTTGCGTTTCCACTACCAAGGGTACCCTTTTGGTGGGCGTGGTGTACGAGTTTCAGACGACGTCATGTTTACTCAAGGAAATGTCACAGTAACACCGTAGAGGTTGTTCACATGAGAAGCACAACACAGTTCTCACAACACAGATGCTTTATCACATAAATACTTGTGTATAAATGTTCATTACTAACTTTTCTATGAACATGATTTGATTATAACTGCAGATCAATGATAGTGTGAAATAGCCTACTGTAATGTCTGCATTTACATAAAATAAATAAATAAATGCAACATATATGAACACATACAGACCCTTACACATCTCCGATATGTTACCAATTACAGAAAACAGCACACAACATACATTTAGTCCTTATTTGGGTTAAAAAAACAACACAAAATATAGCCCACAGTCAGTGCAAATCTTTTATCTGTGTCTGTAATCTTCAGCAGCTCATGTAGCCTCTGTTAGAGAGTAATTCTGTCATTCAGAGTTCATAATAGTCCAAAAAGTGATGATAATAGTTAAACATGGCAGTTAGTTCATGATTCAGGTTGCAGAAGCATCATTTGCTGCTGTTTTGTCAGGCTTCTCCTTTGCTTTTTCACTCTTTACTCCTGCGTTTGTCCGCATCTGAATGGATCGGATATCAGCGCGCTTCAATGATCACGTTAAAAATATGAGCTCAAGAAGTTCATTATTTCAAATATAGACGTGATTGCGAGCTCTCTGGACAAAGTGAAACCGCTCGCACTTTTAGACGAATGTTAGACGACATGCAGAAGTTGTTCTTCTTGGCTTTGTGGCTGTTCATCAAGACAACGACAAGGTTTGTTTGAGCTCGGGTCGACCATGGCTCGTTTTTATATGCATAAAGTATTACGATAATGTCTCGGCTGTGTATTTAACAACATGGCGGTTCCATTGTTTTGATTTTGACTAGCTCCACGAGCTCGTGACGTATCTCTGTAACCAGTCAGCGTTCAGCTGCGCGTGTAGCTCCACCTTTTGGTACCCTTTCTCGTGTTTGGTGCCCTTTCGAAATGGTGCCGAAAAAGTGGTACGGTACGATTCGGTTCTGTACGCCTTTTGACAGTGGAAACGGCTATAAAAGCGTACTGAGTCGAACCGTACCGTACCCCTCAGTGGAAACAGGCCATAAGAGGTGGCTACTCTATGTGGTAGCTAGGATGCTGCTATCCAGATACCAGGTGGTCACCATCCAGGTGTTCTAAGAAGTTGCTATCCAGTTGCTAGGACGCTGCTATCCAGTTAAAAATTGCTAAGGTCTTGCTTAGTGGTTACTTATGTGTTCTGGGAGGATGTTATGCTGTTATGCACAGTAACAGTGATACAGAGTTGATTAAAACATCAACATAAATTGCTTTGACATCATTCACACAACACCTGACGTCAATGCCCTTGATTAAATTTCAGTAAATATCCCCTACAATTCCAACCAAATACCTCAGTCAGACTAGGTCATTACAACTCTTTACTTCCTGTTGCACAGAGCCTATTAAAATGCTCTGAATCTACAAATGCGGGATGAGTAATTAGACGCAGCATTGTGGGGATAAACCTGGACAAGAGCCAGACGCGATTTATAACCTTCTGAAGAGACTCGGGAAGATGCGGTACTGGGAGGGGAAAGAGCGATAGAAATCTGCTCCTGTATCAAACGACAGCAATCAAAACATCATTACTCTCGCCCTGTAGCTCTGCCTCCCATTCCACGACGGGCTTTTTTTCCTAAGCGCCGCTGATCTGACTTCCTGTTATAGAAAGCCGTGGCTTCATTAACAGCACCTGTCATGCTCACAAATGCAAGCAGAGATTCTGCTCTTTCCTCATGTTTTGTAGCTTACACTGTCGCTTTTGTCTGGAGATGTGTTCTCACCATCTTTGAGAGCGACCCGGTAGTTATTTAAATGCATAAAAACACACAACTAGAGTGGGAATCATCTATCCAAATATATAATAAGAGATTCATTTTTAAATTTGACGTCTTAGTTACAGCTGCAAAATACCAGAAAACATGCTAGGATGTTCTGGGTGATGTGCAGTTGCTAGGGTCTTCTGAGGTCTTGCTATATGGGTAGCATTGCAATGTTATTATTCATTTATTCATTCTCCATCAGCTAAGTCCGTTTATTTATCAGGGGTCGCCACAGTGGAATGAACCACCAACTTATCCAGCATATGTTTTACACAGCGGATGCCCTTCCAGCTTCAACACAGTACTGGGAAACACCCATACATTCGTACACATACACTATGGCCAATTTAGTTTATTCAGTTACCCTAGAACGTATGTGTTTGGACTGGGTGGGGAAACAGGAGCACCCGGGGAAAACCCACACAAACATGAAGAGACAGAGAGATGTATGTTTCATCAACCTTAACCAAAACCTTTGTCTTGTTAGTTTTAGTTAAATTTTTATTTTATGAACACATTTCTATTTGCTCACTCTTATTTCCTTGTTTACCAGGAGGTCGTCACACTGGAATGATTGAGCACATTACTATTTAGTATTTATATAGATATTAATTGTCATTGAAACATCTTTACAGATGCCTCTCTGCTTGACGGTTGGTCTGCCATGTTTGTAGTTTGTTTACACTTTTTTCCTTTTTGAGTTTGTAGTTCTAATCAAAGTGAAGTTTTTTTATAAGCTAACTTCGAGAGGATCACATGCTTATTATTGATCATGGCTGGTCCCGCATTAGTCAATTTTATGATTAACCACTCAGACGATTCCCAAGTCACAATAAATAACCTAAGTTCCGTACCACAGCCATCTTTGTTTTGAAAAATCCCCTCTTCCACCCCTACTTCTAGATGGGCGGTCCGGCAGCCCAGTCTTTAGCACTGTTGCTTCACAGCAAGAACGTCACTGGTTCTAATCCTTACCAAACCAGTTGTTTACATGTTGTCACCATGCTTGTGTGGCTTTTCCCTGGGTTCTTCGATTTCCATTCTACTATCCAAAAACATGCGACTTAATTTAATGGACTAATCCAAATCGGCACCATACACATGCTCCTACTAAGTAGTTATCTCTTCATCGCAATCCCAAATTGTTCTTTAGCTACAAACAGCAGGGGTGTTCTTGAGATCTACCTGGGCTCAAACTCCCCTCTCTCCCTGCAAACGGGAGGGAGCCCCGCGCTCGAGGATCTTATGAGCTCAGGACTCGCTCCCGGGACAGCATGCCAAACACGCTTTATAATCAATCATCAGCTAAGTGTGAACTCTTGAATTCACATTCAATGCACAATGTATTCTGGGTTTTATTAGCAGTAAGAGTAAAGACCTACTACAGAAAATAGTAGACCATCCGGCAACCTTTGGCATACTCTTTACAGTTTGGGAAACACTGATTCTATATTCGAATTGGGAGGCAGCATATTAATTCGGACATACTACTTTGCTCGCATAGTGTTTTAAACTACTGCCAAAGACTCTAGAATACACAAGACGTGTCACTTGTAAAGTTTTAAATGGGGAAAATCGTAACGGAAGCCCCGCCTTCTAATACAGCAGCCAATCAGTGATCGCTACAGACTGATGATTCTCCAGGGAAGGGGCGCCGGGCAGACGTTTTTCAAGATTTTGTGTTATTCAAACGTTTAGAAATGAATCTAAAGAGACGGTTGTTGTTTAATTTCATTGGTGATTTCTAATAGGAACTTTAATCGTAAGCTTGCCAAGCAATCTTGAAGAATTTGATGTTTCCCCATTCAAGCAGAAAGCCCGAGTGAAATGACTTACCTTAAAGGGACTTTGGTACTACATAGTCAGGAAGTATGCGACTTTGGACGCAGCCTTGGTTTTAGTTTTCGTTTATTAAAATATCCTTGCTTACTAGTGTGTTGTCCTGCTGTTGCTATGACTGTCAGGGTATTTTTTGTAAGGGGGGAGTGGTATTATCTAGGTGGGATTGTTAAATATCGTGATTTAGCTGCTGAATCCAAAACACTGCTACACTTCTCACTATGTCAGTTCATCCATAAATAAATGAACTGTGCGCACATACAGAGCAGCATTAATCACTCAGCCACATTTAGCTGCAGTGTGTGTTCAGTGTGGCCAGTAACCTGATATCTGGTTATCCGCTAGACCTCTGAAACGAACAGTCGAGACAGGATTACTACATCCTGAAGCAGGGGTCTCATTTATAAACATGGTGTACGCACAAAGGGGGGTGGAAAAAGTAAAAAGTGCATACGCCATTTCCCTTGTAAAAGTCATGATATACAGTTGAAGTCAGTATTATTAGCCCCCCTGTTTTTTTAATCAGTTTATATGTTTTCCTCAATTTCTGTTTAACGGAGGGAATATTTTGTTTTCAACACATTTCTAAACATAATAGTTTTAATAACTACTTTCTAATAACTGATTTATTGTCTTTGCCATGATGACAGCACATACTATTTGACTAGATGTTTCAAGATACTATTATTATTCTGCTTAAAGTGACATTTAAAGGCTTAACTATGTTAATTAGGTTAAAGGGCACCTATGGTGAAAATCTACTTTTCAAGCTGTTTGGACAGACATTTGTGTAGGTATAGTGTATAGAGCATCATATTGGGGTGATATAAACACACACAGTGCTTTTATTTTCAATTTAACAACATAAAAACGGTGGACCAATTGGAGCGGTTTTCAGACCGACCACAACTTGACATAGGAGTGCGGTCCCCCCGCCCACCGAATTGATTGACAGCTGCGTATTAACATGTCTCCGTAGTAACAAGTATAATCATATCTACAAGACAGGATGTGCGCAAAGCAACCATAAATAAAAGATCTGTTTAATTCGCTAGGATCAATCAATCATCCTCAAATGTGATCAAGAGTGAGTTTGACAAGTTTAGTGCATGTGTGTAATGAATAACAGCGATTTACTTCAGCTTTACTTCATCAGCACAGCCGCGTGTCAGAACAATTATAAAAGAAGATGCTTCAATCCCGGTTTGTGGACGTTAAATCAGGTTTATTTTGTACATTAACGTAACAGGTATCCATACAGCAGTGGATATTAACCTGTATTCTGTCACATTTGCGTGCAAAGACAGTGCAAAGTTAAACGCGCGCGCTGTATGCATGTCCATGTGTCTGCGCTGTGTGTGTGTGTGTCTGTGTGTGTGTGCGTGAACTTTGTAAGGACATCGTGTGTGACTCATCCTGCAGCTCCACACAACAAATGCACCAAATAATCATTGATAAAGCTTTTACTATAGTTTTTCTCACAAACGTTACGTGAGATCTGCTTCCTTTATGTCTGTGTCAGTTGTCTGAGGCAGCCGAGGGCGGACACTGAGGCACGCTGACAGGCACGTGGGAACGGTGGGCGGGGAGGACTAGCCTTAAAGGCGCAGTACACAAAAACAGCAAAAATCTGTTGAGAGCTATAAAACACAAACTAGTGAAAGCTAAAATAAATAATCTGATGGGTGTTTTGAGCTGAAACTTTACAGACACATTCTGGGGACACAACATTCTTATATTAAATCTGGAAAAAGGGGTAACCTAAGTGCCCTTTAAGTAAACTCTAGTAAACACATTTTATCTGAACGATCACATTTTTTAAATTTAAATCATTTTAAATCGTAATATGAGCCATAATCATTAATAAATAAATAAAAACATGCCCTGCACATGTCCTGATCTGAGAGGACTCTCTGGAGGATCTCTGTGACTGACGAGTGTGGGGTTTGATGTCAGAGGCTCCTGAAGGCAGCTGTACCGTGTGAAGAATGCTGGGAATGGCAGGCTGCTTTACTGTTTATTACATCACATGCTGGCTGAACACACCTGTTTTTCACAACACAAATCACAGAGAAAAAATAATGGCATTAAAATAAGGTATAAAATAGCTAAACTACATCAACAATTCCTATCTGTAATATGATATTAAATTATATTAAATACATCATATTATATATAATATTAAATTGTCTCTTAAATATATTTTAGAGATCTTCTTTTATAAATATATAGGAGAGGGACAAATAAAAATAAATATATATTTAAAAAATATTTACAAATACCTTAACAACAAAAATAGACAACATCTTTGATAAAATTATAAACCCCCCCCCCATAAGACTAGAAGCAAATCACCAAAATAAAGAGCACCATAGCTGCACCAAATTTGGTCAAAGGAAGAAAGAACTTTTACAGTTTTATAATAATTGAAAATCAATTAACATTGAAAAAATTATAATTTGGGGTGACACAGTGACGCAGTGAATAGCACTATCACCTAGCAAGAAGGTCGCCGGTTTGAGCCCCAGCTGGGTCAGTTGGCATTTCTGTGTGGAGTTTGCATGTTCTCCCCCTGTTGGCGTGGATTTCCTCCGGGTGCTCCGGTTTCCCCAACAAGTCCAAACACATGCGCTATAGGGGATTTGGGTAAGCTAAATTGGCTATATGAGTGTATGTGTGAAAATGAGTGTGTATGGATGTTTCCCAGTACTGGATTGCAGCATGGAAGGGCATTCGCTGTGTAAAACATGCTGGATAAGTTGGCGGTTCATTCCACTGTGGCGACACCTGATGAATAAAGGTGCTAAGCTGAAGAAAAATTAATGAATGAATAAAATAATTTGACTCTTGTTCAATCTTGATTTTCTAGCTAATATACGCAGACAACTTTACCTGTGCAAGAACGTGAAAGAAAGAATGATTCCTTTCTCTGCAAAATAATTCTGATAAACCACAATAAGGAGAGATCTGTGAAAATAAATAAATGTCACAATTTTAAAAAAGCCCTTATTCGCTTGTGTTGTTGTTGTTGTTGTTTTCTCATTCTCACAGCAGCTCTTTCTCCCTCTCTCTCTCTCTCTCTCTTTCATGCCCTTTCATTTTTCTGTGACATTTGAGGCGTCTGACTTCATTCCACACTGTCCAGCTTCATCTCCTGATGCGACGACTGCAAGAAGTGTCTGATTCGCTCTCTTTAAAATTAAGTGAGTGTCACTGTATTGAGTTCTGCAGTCACTCCTACAGACAGACAGATAGATAGACATGCAGAAAGATACACAGACAGACAGACAGACAGATGCTGTAGATAGATAGACAGACAGACAGACATAAAGACAATCGGACGGACGGACAGATGCAACCCTGATCACAGTCCAGCACTGACCTCCAGAAAGGGTTGCCAAGTCCACATTTTTCCCACCAAATCAGGCTACTTTAAACCAGGGTGCACATTACAGAAGGGTTTTGTATTAAAGGGATAACTTAATATTTACATACCCTCTTGTGGTTATAACCCTTATGAAGTTTGTTGAAGGAAGCTGAAAACCAGTTACCATTGACTTACATTGTAGGACAAATAAATGCTATAGAAGTCAATGGTCAGCTTTCTTAAATATATTTTATTGTGTTCAACAAAAAAAAAACAAATAAATGAAGGGTGAGTAAATGATGACATTTTTTGGGGGGTGAACCATCCCTTTAAATAGTGAAAAATAGCTCAATCTGATCTGCATCTTAAAGGGATAGTTCACCCAAACATTAAAATTCTGTCACTGTTTCCTCAGCATATTTCAAAGCACTTCACATAACCTGCGTATAATGATGACAATGTATTACTGAAAACCACAATATAAACGACAGAGCACAATATTTATTTTGTCCATACACAGGCACGCGAGCTGTCACTGGGCTGGTACCTTTTCAAAAGGTGCAAATTTGTACCTTGAAGGTCCATATTAATACCTCAAGGGTACTTATTAGTACCTAAACAGTACAAAAGGGTTCCTCTTAATTTTTTTAGGTACTAATGTATACTTTTAAGGTACCAATATGGACCCTTTAAGTACAAATGTGTACCTTATAGAAAGGTACCACACCAGTGACAGCTCGCGTACCTTTATTTCTGAGAGTGTACAATATATATCTCTTTACATTGCACAGCCCAAATCAAATCAGAAATTGGTGTCACGCTAAAAGTCACTCAATAGTGTTAATCCATTAGCTGAAAATTGATTTTTATGTACACAGGAAGTACTATAGCTTTCAATTGAACAATTTATTTACACAACTGACCACGGTTTATATTGATTAGAAGTGTTTTAAGAGGAAACACTTCTGAAATGTGAAGTCCTGAGGTCTGTTGATCATACGTGATAATAATCTCCACAGGTCAATGTGTTTCCACTAGGGCACGACACTTGTTTTATATGTGGAATAAAAGGGAATACTCTAACCATTACTGTAATTAGATATCCATGAGTAGATGAGAATTAAAGATAATTTACAGCAATTGAGCTGCTTTGAAGATGTGAATGCATTACTCTGTTCACAATTCAATGTTCCCCTCTAAAACAGCACTTGGTCCTTGGAGACTCCAGAATGAATATTCATAACAGATAAAAGGATAAATTGGTGTGAACGACATTAATTTCTGAAGCATGCTAATGTTTTGTTTTTTTTGGTTCTGTTTAGTGTCTGGAAATAGAGCAATATCCTGAGGACATTTGCTAACTTTATTCTGCCTCTTTAATTTATGCGTTTCTGTTTTGGAAATCACTGGCATGTCCAATATTTTAATGAGCACTCAGTTCACATTTGCTAATTATATGCATTCTTCATACTTAAATTAAATATAAATACACAAATGCAATGTTTGTCAGAATGTTTATCATGTTGGTTCTTTTTTTTTTTTGGTGATGAATATTTGACTAATTATGCAAATATGGTAATTATTCAAAGTGATTCCTTATAATAACACAATGTGTAAAGAATTGGGTCCACATAGTTTAGTTAGCAAACAAATGACTCCAAAGTGTCAATTTATATTAGGGAAGCAGGGCAGTTGATGTCATTTGTGCAATAAAATAATTATTTTTAGTTTTGTTATTTGTTAATTACATAAAATGTTACTTTTTAGGATTTTTTATTATCATTTTCATTCATTCATTCATTTTCTTTTCTGCTTGGTCTCTTTATTAATCTGGGGTCGCCAGAGCGGAATTAACCGCCAACTTATCCAGCATAAGTTTTAAGTAGCGGATGACCTTCCAGCTGCAACTCATCACTGGGAAACACCCATACACTCTCATTCGCACACATACACTACGAACAATTTAGCTTACCCAATTCACCTATAGTGCATGTCTTTGGATTTGTGGGGGAAACAGAAGCACCTGGAGGGAACCCAAACCAAAACGGGGAGAACATGTAAACTCCACACAGAAATGCCAACTGATCCAGCCGAGGCTCAAACTAGCTACTTTCTTGCTGTGAGGCAATCGTGCTACCCACTGCGCCACCGTGACGCCCCGTCACACTTTATTTATGGAGAAAATTAAAAAGCACTGCAGTGTTTTTCTGAGATAATTAGTCTACTAAAATGTGTATATTCCATTCAAAATAGGAAGCTAATTGGTCAGTTCTTGTCATGTGTCTCGCGGTGCGCTCGTGACATTCTAAAGATGTTTTCAACTAGGTGTGCCCAGAACGCGCCAGCGTGTCGCTCCCAATATGCGCACAAAAGCCGTGTACCTCCATTGGAAAAAATGAACTTACTGTACATGTGGGAAAGATGCAATAAGTGAACGGCAGCCATCATTTGCGATCTCCAGCAGTTGATCATCTGATATGTTGACAAATGGGTTGCGGATTCATTCCTTGGCAGTTCGCGGGTCCTTCACCGGACCTTTTCCCCTTGGGCAAGAAACTTTCCAAAGACGTCTGTATCTTACTAATTTCGCTAGCATGTGGGTAAAATGTTGGCGCTCAATTGACCGAGATGTAACCAAGAGAATAGTCATTTTTCAAAATAAAAAAAGACTTTTCAACATAAAAGATTGTTCTGACTTTAATAAATAATTAAATGAAAATAATTAATGATTTCGTTGGTGACGCAGTGGCGCAGTAGGTAGTGCTGTCGCCTCACAGCAAGAAGGTTGCTGGTTCGAGCCAGGGCTGGGTCAGTTGCTGTTTCTGTGTGGAGTTTGCATGTTCTCCCTGCGTTCGCGTGGGTTTCCTCTGGGTGCTCTGGTTTCCCCAACAGTGCAAAGACATGCTGTGTAGGTGAATTGGGTAGGCTAAATTGGCCATAGTGTATGAGTGTGTGTGGATGTTTCCGAGGGATGGATTGCGGCTGGAAGGGCATCCGCTGTGCAAAAACGTGCTGGATAAGTTGGCGGTTCATTCCGCTGTGGCGACCCCAGAATAATAAAGGGATTAAGCCGAAAAGAAAATGAATGAATGAATTATAGATTTCTTCTGCGGCCCAGTACCAACTGATCTGCAGACTGCAGATCCGCTGGGGTTGGGGACCAATGTATTAGGGAATCAATGTAGCCGGTGTAATTTGTGTAATAAAATAAAATAAAAGAATCTTGTTAATTTTGTTAATTGTTGATTACTTAAATGTGTACTTTTTAGGGCTTACTATTATTTTTATCATTATTATTATAATTATTTCATTTAACTCATATTAGGCAATCAGTGCAGCCAGTATTATTTGTATAATAAAATAAAATAAAGAGACAAAATATTGTTATAAAATAATATTTACTTTTAGAGTACCTTGCAGTGTATCTTACAATAAAGAAGAAATTATTAAAACATAATTTATCATGATAATGAATAATTAATATGACAATATATACAAAATATAATAATAATGATAATAATAATAATAATAATAATAATAATAATAATAATAATAATAATAATAATAATAATAATAATAAT
>CAIGQZ010031614.1:96657-123848 GCA_903798205.1 Danio tinwini | reverse complement strand
TTACATTATTTGTGTTGACAGATAAAAACAAAGTAATTATATATATATATATATATATTTCTACTGGCTGTTCACAGTGTTTTCTGAATTATGAAGTAAGGCAATTATTAATGTAACTAAATAAAAGAGGAAGCCTAGCTTGAACGTCTGTAGTTTTTCATGCAAAAAATTTGAAAGACTTGAAGTTTGAAAAAATTGTATAAGTAGTTTTACATTTAACAAACGAATAAATGATTACACGATATTAATTTTGTCCCTATTAAAAACATTTAGAACTTTTAAAACTCTGAATGCTTTTAAAAGGGATTGTTCACCCAAAAATTAAATAATTTACTCACCCGTCAGGTGAACGATTCATTAGGCATAATCAATCAACTAGGGAAGAATGGTGATACCTAGTTAATTTTCCCACCTATTTACCTGCAGTGTCTGACCTTAATATGAGACTTCACACTGGGACGCTGTTCCTGTTACACATCTCCATTTCATCTCTCCTTGGGGCATCCAGAATCTGGATGGCACCCAGAATCATGCAGTTTTGGAGGCGCAGATTCGAATGCAGCAGTGCTAATGAGTCGCCTCCTGCCCACACGGAGCCTGCTGGCCAATTAGCATTCTGTTCACACACACACATCTCCTCAGCGGCCACAAATCTGCACGCGTTTCCCCTAGTCATCCATTCACACCTTTTAAGTGTGCACTGAGCAGTCGCCAGAAGCCGTGGCTTCATTTAGCGCCTCCATTCACCGATTTTGTACGCTCAGCTTTCTTTTTTAACACAATATCATCTTCTTTCTGTGTTTAATTGCGGTTGCATGAATAGATGCGATTTGTTCTTTAGGGCTAATTGGTTTCTTCTTGAATAAACGTTAACTGGCTCTGCGAGCGGGTTTAAGCGATTAAGCTGAATGCGCAATGGGGCGGAATGAGAACCGAACGGCACCTGAAAGAACTGTCTGATACAAACACACACACTGTTCAACAAAAGGATAATGTTATGAATGAAGCTCTGAGACAACAACACACATACTGGATTAGCTGACTAACATTAAAGGGATAGTTCACCCAAAAATGAATATTCTACTTGTTTCAGTCATGTTTGGGTTTCTTTCTTCTGTTGAACACAATGGAAGATATACTGAAGAATGTTTGGGGGGGGGGTAGCGACTGACTTCTACAGTATTTTTTTGTTTACTTTTTTTTGATTAACTTTTTTAAGCATTTCTTCCATTATGTTCAACAGATGAAAGAAACGTTTTTTGTTTTGAAGTTTTAAATCACTTGAGTGTGAGAAATGATGAGGAAATTTCCATTTTTAAAGTGAACTGTCCCTTTAAGAGACACTGCGTGAGGGCATAAAGTCACAACAACCTGTTGCATGAAACAAGAGCAGCAATAGAAATCAAAATATGCACGTAGAAATTGAATTGATCTTTACACGATCTTTGCACAAAGGCATTGGTTTATCAAATGAAAGATTCATTGAAATCACTGGTTTCACTTATAAACTAATCAGCTGAATGAACAATTCGAATGACTCATTTATTAAGTGAAGTTAATTTATAAACTAATTTCGAGAGGATCACGTGCTTATGATTGCTTGCAGTTGGCCCTAGGCATGGGCTGGTATAAGATTCTGACGGTATGATAATCATGGATAAAAATATCACGGTTTCATGGTATCACGGTATTGCGATTTCTGCTCTACAATATATTATTTTTTAATGTCTGTGTAAAAAACTAGAAGTTTTTTCCCCTTTGAACACAATATATTTTATTTTGAGAAACATTTATAATATTTTGGAGCAGTAAACGTGCCAGGCAAAATATTGAAAATGAATCATTGACGTCTGCTGTCTTCATTAGTTTCAAAAACACAGATTTATTTACAATTTAAAAAGGCATCTTTGGATATCTTTTCTGCTGGAGATGCTGTTGTTAAAAAAAATAAAAAAAATAAAAAATCTTACACATACCTTAGAAACGGTATTAGAGAAAATTTTGGCGGTATGAAAACCTTGACTTTTTCAAACCGAGATATACCTTGAAAACGGTTATCGTCCCATGCCTAGTCGGCACCGCATTACTCAATTTATAATTCACCAATCAGACAATTCCTAAGCCACTATAAATACCCTACGTTGCTCCTAGTAAATAGTTATCTCTTAAGAGCAATCACTATCTGTTCATTAGCTACTACAGTAGAGGAGTTCTCGAGATCTACCTGAGCTCAAACTCCCCTCTCGCCTTGCAAACAGGAGGGAGCCTCGGCTCGAGGATCTTATGAGCTCAGGGCTCTCTCCCGGGGACAGCATGCCAAACAAGCTTTATAATCAGCTAAGTGTGAACTCTTGAAAATGATCACTTCTTTAAATTCTTAAAGAATCAGTTTATGAACAAATCAGCTGAATGAATGATTCACTGACTCACTGAAAGCTATGGTTATGTTTCATTCCTAAAATGAAAAGTTTATGAACAAATCAACAGAATGATTCACTGATTCACTCAAAGCTATGGCTATTTTTTCATTCATAAAATAAAATGTTAATGAACAAATCATCTGAATGAATGATTATATGACTCACTTATTACAATAATCTCCTCTTTATGAAGAATCAGTTTATGAACAAACCAGTTTAACAAAGGATTCAAAGATTGTATTGTGAAGAATGAAATGAATGAATCATACATTTCTCAATGGTTCAGTTGTTTTTTAACAAATTGGTTGAATGATTCATTTACTAAAACATAAAGGCAAGTTTCATTTCTAAATTAATCAGTGTTGAAACAGAATTAAATAAATGAATCCATGACTAATAAATTCACTTGATTCATTCCTGAAGGAGTTTATTCTTTTAACAAATCGTATGAATCGAACAAATCAGACTCATTGGTTCATTACACTAAAGTCTGGTTCATACTTCTGTGTGATCGGCGTGACCCACTGCGCATGCCTTGCGCGTTGCTGTGCATGTATACTTCTGTGCGCTGTTTGTATTGCTCTGCAGTAACACTTCCAAAACCGAAATAATCAATCCGAAATAATCAGTCAGTCGAATAAATGACGAATGGCTCACTTATACAAAGAGTCACTTGTTGCCCCCTACTGGTTCATCAATTGTTATTGCAACAAGAGCGACCACAAAAGTAGATTTATTTTTTATAAATCACAATGACTCATTTATCACCACTAATGCAACCTAAAAATATACATTACTTGTAGTAAATATATCTAGTAAGTCACAGTTCATAAAAGCATTTGCTAACTGACTCATTTGTGTTCAACATAGAGGTTCATGAAGCCCAGAGGTCTTTACGAATCTCTTCAGACCTTAACAAATGCAAACTCAAGCACATCTCCTGCACCGTAGTACTCCAGCTTGTGTAGTAGCGGTTTGGGCTTCTCAAGAGTGTAATAGATCAGACATTCAGGAATTGGAGAACGGTGCACCTGGGAAAGATTAAACGGTGCTCAGCGTTGAATAGCAGAAATTGCTCACTGTGCTCATCCCTGATGAAGCCGCCTAGCATTTTGTGCTGAGGTCTGGCCGTTTGCAGAGTCGGAGTGTAAATATGACTTACATCGCTTTCGGCCCCTGGGCATCATGTTGGCATTTGCCCACTGACTCTTTGGCCGTTAGCGTTCTCACTCTTATTAGCATGTATTGACCCTCTTTTGCTCAGAGGAATGCTGTCAAATCATGGCATGCATTCAGATGGAGAAGTTAACTTGGTTTAGAGTTTTATGTTGGTTTCCAAAATAAAAAGGGAAACTATTTACATATTCTGCCAGTTCATAACTCACAAAAAGTTGGTTTCCTATTAGTCCATGCCAGTGATGGACAGTATTTTTACAGTATTTTTTAATTTACTACTGTACTTATGTACACATTTTATGTATGTGTATTTTATCTTTTACTTCACTACATTCCAAAACATAATATTGTACTTTTTCTACATTTCCTGAGGTTATTTTAAAAGGGAGAAATTGTCGCTTGCTTAGAGATGAGATAGGGGTGTTTCTTTAGTGAGAACAAGATTAATTTTATCATTAAATCAGTTCATAGATGGCACTGTTATTTGGACTGACATCTGTTCATGAGTCAACAACTCACAGATTAAAATGATCCATTCAAAATGAGTCTCCAGTAAATGATTGATTCAAATGATTCATTCAGAGCGAGTCTCCAGTAAATGATTGATTCAAATGATCCATTAAGAGCGAGTCTCCAGTAAGCGATTCACTGATTTAAATGATCTGTTCAGAGTGAGTCTTCAGTAATTAATTAATTGATTCAAATGATCCATTCAGAGTGAGTCTCCAGTAAGCGATTCACTGATTTAAATGATCTATTCAATGTGAGTCTCCAGTAAGTGATTCACTCATTCAAATGATCCATTCAGAGTAAGTCTCCAGTAACCGATTCACTGATTTAAATGATCTGTTCAGAGTAAGTCTCCAGTAATTATTTAATTGATTCAAATTATCCATTCAGAGTGAGTCTCCAGTAAGGCTTTCACTGATTTAAAGGATCTGTTCAGAGTGAGTCTCTAGTAAGTGATTCACTCATTCAAATGATCCATTCAGAGTGAGTGTCCAGTAAGGGATTCACTGATTTAAATTATCTGTTCAGAGTGAGTCTCCAGTAAGTGATTCACTCATTCAAATGATCCATTCAGAGCGAGTCTCCAGTAAGCGATTCACTGATTTAAATGATCTGTTCAGAGTTAGTCTCCAGTAATTAATTAAATGATTCAAATGATCAATTCAGAGCGAGTCTCCAGTAAGCGATTCACTGATTTAAATGATCTGTTTAGAGTGAGTCTCCAGTAAGCGATTCACTGATTTAAATTATCTGTTCAGAGTGAGTCTCCAGTAAGCGATTCACTGATTTAAATGATCTGTTCAGAGTGAGTCTCCAGTAAATAATTGATTCAAACGATCCATTCAGAGCGAGTCTCCAGTAAGGGATTAACTGATTTAAATGATCTGTTCAGAGTGAGTCTCCAGTAAATAATTGATTCAAACGATCCATTCAGAGTGAGTCTCCAGTAAGGGATTCACTGATTCAAACGATCCATTCAGAGTGAGTCTAAAGTAAGCGATTCACCGATTTAAATGATCTGTTCAGAGTGAGTCTCCAGTAAGTGATTCACTCATTCAAATGATCTATTTAGAGTGATGCTGTTTCCCAATTTGCATACTATCCGTCCTAAATAGTATTTAAAAATAGAATTAGTATGTCCCAAATCATAGTATATCGAAAAGAGTATGCCAAAGGTTCCCGGATGGTTTACTATTTCCGGTCGAAATGTTAAGTGTAGAAGCGTCCATACTCTGACCGCTGATATTGCCTACAGTGCATTGCGAGTTGGACGTGAAAAAGAATAGAACTACAAACATGGGTGAAAAGTGTAAACAAACTACAAACATGATGGACGCACGAGACCAACCGTCAAGTAGAGAGACTTCGGTAAAGATGTTTGTATGACTGTTAATTAATATCTAGCACACTGGAAAATATTTAAATCACATTTTCTGTGTTATATTTCATCAGCAACAACAATACTGAACTTACACAAAGACATGTTTGGACATTAACGTCTGAATGCAGAATTATCCAAACACCTGAGGAGATCTCTCTGCATGAAAGACTCATATAATGGCAGAATAACCTGCTGCTGCTTCTCCAATAAGGTATGAAACTGATTACGACAGAAATCTGGACGATGTGCTGAGGATTGACAGGGCTCATAACTAAGCAACATAACGATCTGTTAATAAGGAAGTAGTGTGTCCCAAAGCTTGCATACTCTTTTGTTACACACTCAAAAGTATGTATTTTTCCTTCACAAAAAAAGTACATACTTTTAGTGCGTAGTATAAGTATGTGAATTGGGACGCAGCATGATTCTCCAGTAAAAGATTCACTGATTTAAATTATATTAGGTTTATTAGGTTGTCTGTACTTTTACTAAAGTGCCTTATTTGTGTATATTGTCCACCACTGATCTAAGCTAAATGAGTGCTTCTGCTCCATCTATGATTGCAAATGTGTGCACAGTGTGTGTGTGTGTGTTTGTGTGTGTAAATGATACATGCATTGCATCAGTTATACTGTCCATTTATGCTGTCGATTTATCACTGCAGATCATGTGAACTGCTACCAGGAGAATTATTTGTCAAGACATGCATCCCACACTCTTACACAATCACCACTAAAGCAACTGTGCAAGATCTCAAGTGATTAGGACATCAGATTTTGACCTTTAAGTCACAGACTTCTTATTTCAGTTTAATATGCAGAGAAGAAACTAGTAAGAAAATTACGGGAACACAGCAACACAGGCTCAACCAATGATGTGAGATTGGGGATGGGTTTTGAGTTCATCTAGCCAATAAGTTTGTTCAGAATGCCTGCAATAATAAAGTATGCATTAATAAAGCAGATAAGTATATAAAAGTTGGTTCACTATCCTTTTCAAGAGATTATAATGTATCCCAAAGGTGCTACACATCATCGCTCAATCGTCTTCACTTATGTTCATAAATACAACTAATGGACCAGATCCCATATGTGGAAATGAAGTCATGTGACTGCAGTCCAAACTGGCTTGTGTAATAGATGAGTCAGTCTGCTCTGGAGTCTCTCATCTAATCAGCATCAAGTGCTGCATTTCCAATTTACTCTGATGTATTGCAATTTAGAGGGGATTTGAGCTAATAAATCCCCTATCGGAGGCTTATTTCTGCCATCTAACCTGTGGTTGCGCATTTATTCACAAAACAGTGCTGAACTTGACCATGCAACAATCGGTTTGAACAGGTAAGATTAATTTAACCTAATGGTGCAATTATGCTACAATTATTACCTTCATTAATTACAATTATTAACATTAGAAAATACATTGTAAGCATTTAAATTATTGTAATTTTCATCAAGTCTCACAACACTCTTGCAATATTTTTGGTTGACCCTTGCAACCACCAAA
The DNA here is from genome assembly GCA_903798205.1 of Danio tinwini. Classification (NCBI taxonomy): domain Eukaryota; kingdom Metazoa; phylum Chordata; class Actinopteri; order Cypriniformes; family Danionidae; genus Danio; species Danio tinwini. The sequence continues at coordinate 116,855 of CAIGQZ010031614.1, read as the reverse complement.
TAAAGTGGACTACCTTAGTGAACACTTAATAATGTGCTAAACACAGCAACCATCTAGCAACAAGTTAACAACAACACCACTAGATTGTTGTTGGATCTCCTTAGCTTCCACAAAGCAACATGCTATAAACACAGGACAAGATTAATTTGGTGTTAGACTGATGAAAAAAAAAATAAAAAGGAGAAGAGCTACTCTTGCTGCTTCCCAATTTTAAAGATTTTAGATTTTTCTGAAGTACATACATTTGAGTGTGTAACAGAAGAGTATGCAAGCTTTGAAACATACTACTTCCTCAATAATGGACCGTTCTGTTGCTTAGTTTTGACCTCTGTCATTCAATTCAACACATCATTCACATTTCTTTCATTAATCTGCCATGCATAAGTCATTTATGCAGAAAAATCTCATCAGTTCTTCAGATAATTATGCATTCAGAGGTTAATGTCCAAACGCGTCTTTATATAAGTTCACTTTGTTGTTGCAAATGAAATATAATACAAAAAAAAACATGATTTAAATATTTTCCTGTTGGCTAGATATTAATTAGTCAATTAACAGCCTCTCTACTTGATGGCAGGTCTGGCAAATCTGCAGTGTTTGTAGTTTGTTTACATTATTTTACTCAAGATTGTAGTTCTAATCGAATTTACGTCCAAAGCGTGATGTATTGTGGACAATATTTGCGGTTAGAGTACAAACGGTTCTACATTCCCTGCAGTTCTCCATGATGTACATCCAGCGTTCTCCAGCCTCCAGTGCCTAGACTGCAGCTCTGCACAAAAAGTTGGCCAGAGGAGAAATGGTTGTGTCCAACTGAGTCTGGTATTTTTCTTTTTCTTCACTTTCGTCAATTGGTGAAGTTTGTTTCTTGCGACTGTCGCCACTGGCTTGCTTGGTTGGGACTTGTGGAGCTGCGCATCGATGGATTTGCTCTTCAGTGTTTGGACAGTGTTTGGAAAGTTAAACCACACTGAACTTCAACTCTAAAAACTGGACTGACACATTTTCAGTTTACTAGAAAGTCTATGTTAAGCTGCTTTCACACAGTCTACATTGTAAAAGCGCTATAGAAATAAACATACATTGAATTCCAAATGTCTACCCCAAAAGTATCTGAAAACCTTTGGCATACTGCTTTTTAACTTACTACAGTTTGGGGCATACTAACTCTATATTAAAATACTATTTAAGAGGGATAGTATATGAATTAGGATGCCTTGTCTTCATGTTTCACTTGAGATTACATCAAACATGCCTTTCACCCCTACACATCCCAAACACACTTTACATAATATTCCTTAAAAAGCAAAGTAACACGTTTAGTTATCTTTTTTAAAAGTGACTTAAAATTGTAATTTATACATTTTTAAAGTAACTTTACCCAACACTACATATAACATATAAACTATAACTACCAGCCACCTAGAAAAGTACTTAAACCACTAAACAACCAAACCTTTGAAAAAGCAACGTGAAAATGCATTCCATCCAGTTTGCATTTCTCTAAGTATGAAAGGTCACCGCATACTATTAAACAAACCCTCATCCGTCACCTTGTTGCAGGTGTTTGTGTTGTTCATACAGAAACACACATGCGGTGTATCAGCCCATCCCATCTCTCCTCAGGACACAGTGGTATCTTCACAGAGCAGCTCCTTTTCAGCTGAGCTCAGATGAGGGCCTCCAGCAGATTGTGTCCCCGCTGTCCTGCAGTCTAAGGTCAGGCCACGTCTGTCCCATACCTGCATGAACCTCACGCCTCACAGGACATGGCCGGTTTGATCTTGCGGCGATGAAGCTCAGTCATGCTAATGCAGCTTCCTAGCTGGAGAGAAGCACAATGGCTTTGCCTATCTATTCCAAACCTACGGCATGCTTAATCTTCCTTTTAGCAGGTATTAACACAGTGGTATTAAAGGAACAGCATTTCCCCACATAAAATCACTGTGTTCTTCCAAATTGGTTTGGGATTGGTCTTCCTGAAGTGTTTGGTGCTGTGACCAAATTTCTTTAAATTATGGTCCACCCTCAATAATTGATTAAATAAACAGCACTACATTTATTAAATGCTGCTTAATAATTTAATAATAAAACAAAATATCTATCAAGCACCAAAAATTGACTAAAACTATGTTGTATAAAATAAAATAAGTATGGAAAACACATAAATAGATTGTTTTTAGCTATTTTTAAGCTATAGATTAAAATTTTATTAGCATCCAAAAATAACACATAGACTAGACACATTTGACAGGGCTCAACAATAAGGACTGCTCGATGGCCCATGGCCAGAGTGAGAGACGCTTGGGACAGTGGACAGTATGGTTACTGGCCCAATTGGGCAAGTGCTGCCTTGTCACTAAAGTTTAATTTGGCTCTGACTGTTTGTCAATTGCATTCTAAAAAGGTCTTAAAGGGGGTCGCACACCGGATATCAGATGGCGATTTGTGGAGCAGCTGAAATATGAACAGTGCCATGCATTTTAGAATTGTCTATCAGGGTACACATACCGGAGCCACATAAAATTGTTCACCAAAATTGTGAGACCAGTTTTTACTGCAAAATGTTCACCGTATGCACAGTTTAAGGAGACTCATGCAGAATGCATCTTTGCACAAAAAAAAAAACGCCAAACACGGTGCTCAGGAATGGTTTAAAACAGTAGACATGTCAACTTGCTGTAGTAAGCAAATCCTGCAATGCCCACCTCACCTTCAAGCTCTTCTTATTGGCCCACTGCGCTAGAACAGAATGTGAATGGATTGGTTAATATCAGCTGTCAATCACTCAGTTCAGATGACAGAGTTACAGCCTCAAAAATGTAAAGGTCTGGATAAGAGAGAATGAAAATAACACTGACAGATTTTGTTTTAGAAACCACCTAAAGTTACAGATAATGGCACATCTTATTAGTGATCATGTGGTGAAAGTTAGTTCACCATTTACACTTTTCGAAATTTGGATAGACTTCCAGTGGGTTATCTTTTTTTATATATATTTTTTGTATTATTTTGTTACATCACAATTGTAATTTTTTTAATTGCCAGATGTATTTAAAGAAAGGTTATGCGGAATAAAAAGTGTATGTATACAATTTTGTTTGGCTTTTGACACATTATTTAAAATATGTGGCTAAGAAATAGCTATTAACTTCTTTTTCTTTTGTGGGGCCAGTGAAAATGTTGGCAGGGCAAGTAAAAATCGGAACCACTGGCCCAATTGGGCAAGTAGGAAAACTCCTTAGCGTTGAACCCTGTTTGATGTCATTTTTAGTCAACAAGCTAAATTTTTATTATATCTATAGTGTCTTCCTCGTATAAAACTAAAAAAGGCACAATAAAACGTGCACAGGTCTGTATCTGTATGGATGCATTAACACTTTTATGATACTTTCAGTGCACTTTCTGTTTGAGTTCACTGAAATGAAATAAAATAATCCAATACATTTACAAAATACCTCTGCTTGACAGAACAGAGAATGTTTGGGTTATAAATTGCATGATGACTTTCATATTTGTATGAACCATCCCTCAAAAACAAGCCCTGGCAAAAACCTAACCGCAAAGCAGCCCAAATAGATCCAAGTGCAGACTTGTGTTAATGATACATTCACACTATAAAACAATACAAAGGTAAATCAGTCAGATCAAGAGGAATGAGAAGTTGGACTGAGCTGAAAGCCGCTTATATATCAGTGTATTAGATTTCAATGAGTGCCTGTGGCTGATGTTGGTGCACATTATTCACTGTCCTAATGAGAGAAAAACACCTAAAGCAGCCTCAACTGTTTTCATCAGCACAACCGATCATTATTTTCTTATTAATGGTCCACAGAGTCTAATAAGAGCATGAAAGTGTGAGCTGAAAATAACAACACTTCTCCAAACAGATGAACACCGTTTCACAGGGTCACATGGTGAGAAATCATGTACTTACTTTAAGTCAAAGCTTCATTAAAGCCTTTTAAAACAATGAAAAGATCTTAATTATTGAATCTAACCTGCAACTTCTCCATGCCAAAATGCATCAAGCGTCACATTTCCATGTCAACATCAGCACTGTACAAATGGAATTTCTGTATTACATAATGTTATTGTAATCTGAGGGCTAATGATTATTGAAGTGTTGTTGTGTTGGTATGGTTACATAAGTGAAGTTTAGAGTCTTTAGAATCAATAAAGGATCGTCTTTAAATTGTTTTGAAAAAGATTGCAATAGAGTTAAAGTCCTCATATAATTTTATTTCAGACCTTCCTAATTGTTTTTTGTAGTTTCCAGCAATATAGTTTACATCCAGGTTCAACACCATTTCACTAAAGCATCAGCTGTTTTCTCACTGAAAACATCTAATTCAAGAATTTTGGTTTCACTAAACCCTTTCCACTCTGAGAACCTACTCTATTCTGATTGGTCAGATGACCCAACTCTGCTCTGATTGGTCAGACAGCTTTACTGTGGTCTGATTTATCAGAAAGGTCTACTCTGATATGATTGGTCAGATTGATCTACTCTGCTGATTGGTTAGATGTACCGACTCTACTCTTGTTGATCAGAAAGCTGATTGGTCAGACAGATTTACTGTGTTCTAATTGGTCAGAAAGCTCTACTCTGCTCTGATTGATCAGACAGATCAATTCTAGTCTGATTGGTCAGACAGCTTTACTGTGTTCCAATTGATCAGACTGACCAACTCTACTCTAATTGGTCAGAGAGCTTTACTGTGCTTTGATTGGTCAGAAAGCTCTTCTATGCTCTGACTGGTCAGGCAGCTGTACTGTGCTCTGATTGGTTAGAAAGCTCTACTCTGATCTGATTGGTCAGATAGCTTAACTCTGCTCTGACTGGTTAAAAGGCTCCACTCTGCTCTGACTGGTCAGATCACCGAACTCTGGTCTGATTGGTCAGATTCCTCTAGTCTGCTTTGATTGCTCAAACGGCCCAGTCTGCTGTGATTGGTCTAAACCAAATGGTCATTACCATTTCTGAATTCCAGCTCTTCTACAGCATGATACAAACAGTAAAAATAGCATCAATTCTACTGTATCATTTTGAGTGTTTTATAATCAAAGTAGAAGTTGTTTTACGAGTAGCCAATGAATAGACTGGCATTATACAACTCTTTTATAAACCTAAATAGCCTTCACCTTTCATACACATTAATAATGTGCAGGCCTTTTACATTCACAAACAGACCCATTACACAATGCACTGAAGCTAATACCTGAACAAAACAACAGGGACACTTTAAGAAAGTGATTGGCTCAAACCAATCATAAATAAATGAGGTTGTTGCTAGAACAGATACGTTAGCGGCCGGAAGTTAAAGAGAATTATTTATGTTATTTATTAAATTTCCCATTTATTGTATTTTATTATGGTCTACCCCCACCCCAACCCGAAACCCAACCGTCACAGAAACCTAAAAACAGTAGTTGTACAAAGTATTATTTATGTTATCTATTAAATTACCCAATAAATTGTATTTTTTAATGCCTACCCCCACCCCAACCCTAAACCCAACTCTCACAGTACTGTAAAATATTAATTATTGTTATATAGTGTAATAAAAAAATTCTGCTATATTAATGTGCATATCGCACTTCCGGCCGGCCGCATATCCAATCTAGACTTTACCAATAAATGAGTTGTACAAAAGACTGGTTGACATCCATTCTGTCACTTCAAAGAAGTCAACATGTTATTAGCTGCTATCGCCAATTCTCCTGGTCACAAAAACAGCAAAAAAGGACATTGCTGATTTAATTTACTTGAAAAAGTCACACCGTCTGCTCCAGATGGCTATTTATAAGTCCGGGTCACAAAAGGGGACGGGTCTACTTTTTGTTTCTGAGAACATATTTGTTTGTCCGTTTGCAAAAAAACGAAAAACTTGACCTTGAATATAAGAGATCTTCTTTTAAGCCTGATTCATTCGGGATGAAATTGTGCTCCTGCTGAAAGCTCATAGATGTTTCTGACCTCTGTGCTCAGTTTGCCGGATGTGTTAGAGAGAAGCGCAGTAGGTATCAAAAAAAAAAAAGTCTACCTTAGTGTCTTTGTTTTCTAGCAAGTTTATCTCTTCCACATTTAAGCATCTCAGAGCTTCATTTGTCTCATGTGGTTCAATAGGAAATGTGGGAGTCGTGTCTTTCTTTGTTTGTGTTTTTGCCATGTTTTTATCCTTGAAATCGTGCAGCCTTCAAAACACACCGCTCTGCATTCACATTCAAGCATGAGTGTCTTTTTATATTGTGATTAAATAATTAGTGGTGTTCACTAAGACAAGTATTGCTCCTATTCAGGATTAGCAGCTCGCTTCAGGCCTGAAATATAATCCTGTAGCTACACTTTGTAAATCCAGTTAGCTAGAGTTTGTATACGCCACAAACCTGGGATCTGCTAATCAACCGAAGTTCATACAGGCCAGTGCATTTGCATCTTCGAACGTGATTTCTAAATTTGACGTGACGTTTAGCTAACAGCCCGGACCTCGTCCACTATTACTCATGCATGCAAATATTGTTGATGAAGTCGTTTCGGTTTATGTGTACATGTGTAGTCTGCTCTCCCACAAATTACTGCAATTGACCGGCCAGCTGTGTTTTCATGCCACTTTTATTGGAACACCTTTAACGTCACTTCACAGTAAAAGCTGAAAGCAAACAAGTCATCTTACTGACATATATTTTTGTAAAAAATTTGGTCTATTTAATGATCATTAGAAAGCATTTGCTTGCATTTCAAATGCATAATAGTTCATTAAATATTTTATAATACATACTGTTATATTTGTAAGCATTTTTAACCCTTGTTAAGATAAAATATCATAATTTAATGCATTACAATACATTTTAAACACTTTTTTATTTGTTTTTAAAGTATTGCATTTTAGGTTTAAAGGGTTATTTCACCCAAAAAAATTTAATTTACTCAGTGTTTACTCAAGTTTTAGTATACATATATCGAAGTTCACTGAATGTGCTACTAGGACAGATGCTAAGGCAGCTCTCTCTCATCTTTGCTTCACAACACAGAGAATTAACTGATGGTGTTTGTGTATTTACACCCAAGCACCCGTTTAATTGATTAACCCAGAAGATGAGAAGTTCTCTGAGCTGCATCGTAAGCTCAGCTTTCAAACACACTCATATATTCTCCTCCATCACATTAATATATAGACAACACAATCAGAATCTATTAGCCTAAATTACTACGTTTTTTCCAAACTGATGACTGTTTAACTCTGATGTGATGAGAGGTGTGGTTTGGCTTCATTTGGTTAGCAACTAATGACTATATATATTGATTGTAAGCCTAAAACCTCCTAATGATCTACTGATTGCTAGTTTGTTCTCTGCAGTCCTGCACAAACGTCAGATAATAAGTCAACTCATCAGCTTTGGCATTTGGGCTGCTGTATACCTCTATCTCATCAGACGTTTCTGGAGTGCTTAATTTAGTGTATCGGACAATAAGAATTACTGGCAATTACCTCAGGCATCTGCAGAATCTCCTATTTTCCGCTTTACAGAGATAGCAGTTATTGAAGAGCATCAATATTTTGTGAACGATATGTAAAGTGCATTTGAATATTAGGTTACAGGGTCTCATGCAGTGGGATGAAATTGCTTAAATCAAGTTATTCTAAAAATAGGACAAAATACAGAGCCATATTTGAAGCCAGCAGTCTGTAATGTTTCATCTAAAGATGACTTACACAAATTTTGGTGAGGACTGAGAAAATGTAGCACAAACAAATGCAAAGAAGTAGATAAACCATTAAAAATAATGGAATGCTATATAGCAACAAAACTTTTAAATCATAATATTCTGAAATATGGTATGTGACTTTAAGGCAACTTATACCAAAGTCAATTAGGTATCTCAATATGTCGGAATCTACATTCGCAAATCCCGTTTCAGGCAAATAGTGCTAAATACAAAACATCCAACTTCAGCAGTCTGTCAGGTTTCATCTGAAGATGATTTGCACCAATTTTGGTGAAATTTGGAGAAAATATAACAAATTCAATAAATAAATGTCCTATTGGAAAATAGTGTTGCCTCCAAAAGTGATAGTCATGACATTCTGAAGTCTTCCAGAAATACACTATGCAAAAAAGTATGACTTTTTGGCTTATGACAAATGTAGACAAATCATCAGCCATGTTTTCTGTCTTTAAGTTATTAAGTTGTTTTTTGTGTAATACTCAAGCCAAGTCAAATGTTGTAAAAATAAAACTTACTTCTGCGCAACTTATATTGATCCAAATTGTGGGAAAATCCAAAAAACCTTGGACATGTTTTTCAATAAAATGTAAAATAGAGAACGAGATGATTTTAGAAAAGTGAGTATTCTACTTTGCACAACCCAACTTGGTCCCTTAACATACACTTTCATAACCTCCTATTTAAGTAACCGCTGACCCCAATCTAACCTCTCTGTTTACTGTTAAGTTTCCTGTGAGTGTGCTCTCGCTGTAAACCTGAAGGCTGCTGGACTACAGCCAGTTGAATTGTCCAACCTTCAGTCATTAACAATCAGTAAATAGTCTAAATTGTTCAAATTAAAAGAAGCCCAATCCAAGCACTGCAATGGATTTGGTGCCAAATGCCCAGCGGATTAAGTGCTTTATAAAACTCAGTAGGTGTTTGTAAAGGAACGTTCCGAGTCACTGGAGATATACAGCTGGTTCTTCACATCCTCAGGCGAGTCAATGATTTCTGTGTTGTATATTGATTCTCTGGTCTCAAACTCCACGTCAGCATGGCCTGTAGGAATGTAGCCAACCCGCGCTAAACACACAACTCATTGTCTTTTTACTGAGCCCACAGACACTTTCAGACAACAGTAATGGTGCAAGAGACTGAAATGATGCAACCACAAAACTGTACATTAAAGGTGCAGACACTTAGTACCTTCCTTGCTCTGTAAACAATCAGTTGATGTTCTCCAGCATCTACTGTACATTTGAAAATCCTGTTTGGGGGAAATAGTGCTAAATACAAAATATCCAATTGCAGCAGACTGTGAGGTATTGCTTGAACAAGAATTGCACCAATTATGGTGAAGATCTGAAAATTATAGCACAAATGGAAACAGGAAAATGGATTCATAATTCTGAAATGACATACTGTATGTCCTATTCTGGGCAATAGCCAAAAATACAATGTATGGGTCAAAATTATCTTTTCTTTTATACCAAAAATCATTAGAATATTGCCATGTTCCATAATTATATTTTGTAGATCTCCTACCATAAAAAGGAAAACAAAATTTCTGATTGTTAATATTCATTGCTGAGAACTTTTAATGAGAGAACTTTAAAAGCAAGAACAATTAAATGTGATTTTCTCAACATTTAGATTTTTGTTAAACCCAGTATAGCAAAAATCATCAACTAAAAATTGTCCTATGCTAACAAACAATAATACAATAAACAAAAATACAAATAATAATACAATAAAATAAATCTTGCAATGAAAACTTTCTAATAATGCATAAATCTCAATTTCCAAAAATTTATATGACTGGTTTTATGGTCCAGGCTTATATATGGCCTCCGAAATCGTAAATCGTGATATTCTGTAGGCCTCCAGAAATATACTACGAAAAAACTTATGCCGCAGGGTAAGTTATGTCAGAGTTATACAATCTGTCAATGATATTTTATCCTCTTTAGCCAATTGGTTGTGTAAGTAAACTGTCAACATGCTGAAATCAACATTAGCAGAGCCTACTTCAGCAAAATAGCTGAATACAATTAGATTAAATTTGCATTTATAAAATCCACAGCTTTCCTCAACAAGTCAAAGAATTTAAAGCAAAATAGTCTTTAATGCAAATGACTTGGCTGTATAATGCTGCTTTAGCAAGCAGCGTTAATTGTGACAGTTTGGGGTATGTGAAGGCTTGACTAACATTTTAAAAGGACTTCAAACGAAAAACAAAGTGCAAAAAAGGGTCCCTTGAAATGACAAAACACTGCAGCAATATAGTTATGACACTGCACTGATAAAAAAGATAAAAAGATGCTCCTTAAAACAAAATCACAAGGACTTCTTTCCTGTTTTGACAACCATTTTTATCTGGAGACATTAAAATAAGATGAATCAGCCACTTCCTGCAGCTTTGCATGGGAAAATCTCTTGATTGCTGAAGGGTGAATGTTAAAAAGGGGGAGGGGTCAATGTGTCTGTCACTCATATAGGGGTGTGGCCTAACGTTTTTCTCACAGTGATAGGAAGCACACCAACCATACAAGGTCACTGTCTGGTCATTGTGTCCCATGAGAAGATGGGAGTGGGATGTATTTTGCAGGAGTGACTGTAAGAATTGCCCTTTATCTACAGTTTGCTGCACAAGAAGATTGTGAAATGTGTGTGGGTAAGTATTTCATGACAACACTCCTGGAAATGAGGAATGTGTTTCGAGCTTGACACAACACCAGCAGCTCTCAAATGGTGGGATGCAACTGGAAAATTGGTAAAAGCTCTGTGCTGTTCTAGAGATATGCATTGTTGAACATTGAAAATTATTAGTAAATAAAATAGGGGCAGCACAATGGTTAGGATTGTTGCCTCACTGCAGAAGGTTGCTGGTTCGAGCCTTGGGTCAGTTGGCATTTATGTGTGGAGTTTGCATGTTCTCCCCGTGTTTGGCGTCGGGTGCTCCGGTTTCCCCCAGTCCAAAGACATGTGGTAAAGGTGAATTGAATAATCTAAATTGGGTGTATGGGTGTTACTCAGTACTGGGTTGTGGCAGGAAGGGCATCCACTGCGTAAAACCTATGCTGGATAAGTTGGCGGTTCATTTCACTGTGGCGATCCCTGATAAATAATGGGACTGAGCTGAAGGAAAATTATTAAATGAATAAAATATAACAAAAAAATATATGTAAACAAAATATAAAAAATATATGAAATTAAATAATACAAATAAAAAATGGAGAACAAAATTGCTGTAAAATACAATAAATAAAATGGAAAATAATGAAATTAGAAAAATACATTAAATTAAAACTAACACTACAAATAGAAAAATAAAAACAATTTATTTAAAGTAACTTAAATAAGTTTTTACAAATGCATTATTAAATGCATAACATAAATGCTTAAATGTAGTTTTTTATTTAAAAATAAAAAATGTAGTAGTAATAATAATAATATAATAATAGTAAAAATAGTGAAAATATAAGTATAAATATAAATAATATATAGTTTAAATTAACTAAATGTTTATTTTCCAAATATATTATTGCATAAATCTAACACTTTAATTAAAAATGCATCTTTTAACATAAAAAATATATAAGGAAAATAAATTGCATTAAAAAAGTAATGACAAATTTAAAGTTATAAATTAATAATAATAAAAATGAAAACAAACACTAAAAATGTAGAAAATTCATGTGAATCATGTGTAAATTAATTAAAATTATTAATTTCCAAATGTATTTTTAGTGACATAGACTTAGGTCATGCCTTGTTAATTTTCATACATTAAAAATGCATTAAATCACTAAGACTAAAGCCTTGCGTACTGCTGAGCTGTAAAAAAAAAAACAAGCTCTTGAAGAGAAGCCGAAAAACACTACTTACAAATACACACACACACACACACACACACACACACACACAAAGGCACATGTGATCCTGCATACTGATGTGCTTTTGCCTGTGAGCTAATGCTATAATGCTAGTGCTAATGCATGCAGCTCAGGTTTGCTTTCATGTCAACGGAGGATGTTTTTTCCAAATCTTTCTTTAGTACCTGCACTGGAACAGAGGCGATGCATTAAAAATGTGCAATGGGGCAGGCAGTTAGTTGGCCAAACTGCACATCGCTCCTGTTGTTTTAGGCATGAAGGACGCGTCCCCCCCCCCCCCTGCGGGACCTGCAGCGTTTTAGGAAAATGTATAATAATTGCATAAAGCAAACAATAGATCTAAACAACAGATGGCCGTGTTTGTAAATGTTTGTATGTGCATTTGTTTGCACTTAAAAGCAATGGTTCGTGCATTAATCATAATTCTGTCATCAGTTGCTCATCCAAATGCACGTAATCTGCTTTCTGTTGTTGGACACGTTATGATTGTGCAAAGTATTATTATGTGGATTAGTTTTTTATCATCTGTTATATTACGTTTGGTAGAAAGCTATTGCATGTTTTGAGAAGATGTGGAATATACTGTAGTGGAAAGGGAGTACAGACTAAAGATAATTTCAAAACCTTTTTAAAGACCTTCTCAGAATATTTTAAGACCTCATCGCCACATCAAGTTCTAGTCAGCATCAAACCTTTAACTTAATAAACAGTTGTTAATAAACAGTTGTAGTTAAATAAATAAATGGAGGACAACCATGCAACAGTACTCAGATAAGCTCAGAAGAAACTAAATGAAAGAATAAATTACGCGGTTGTTTTCAGAGACAGGCTTCAGCCACTAGTTTTCTAGTCTTTCTCCAACCAGGAGTATGCAGAGTTACATTTTGCCGTCTGTTTCGCTCTGTGGTTTCACTACATCTGGAGAGCGTCACATCATCTTTCTTTTTTTTTTCAAGAAACTGTATAATACAACTTAGAATACATTAAAAGATAACAGTTATTTTACACAATAATTGCATTAGATACACAAGATAAAGAACAAAACCAAAATAAAATGCATATAAAAAAGTTAAGAGAAATAAAGCAATAAAAAAGATACATATTCAAGTAGCATGAAAGATCTCATCATATTTGCTCAAGAAAGACGCTCATTTCTTATTTTCAATTAATCTAAGTGATTTAATTAAATGCTCTATTTCACATAAGAATTCTACGATTGGACTTTTTTTAAGGAACCTCTGTTTGTGAAAGTAAAATTTCCCAGCAAGTATAAGAAAGTTCACAGTGGGAGCGTCACATCACCTTCCCGCCTTTGTTACAAATTACTTGACATCACCCGGACGGAGGAGCTTGGCCGGACACGCCCCGGCCCAAACCAATCGCGTGGATCGAGCACACTGTTAATATTATTATACATTTTTTGAGTCAAACACTTTGGACAACAAAATTTAAGACTTCGTAAAAACACGATTAAGACTTTTTAATACTTTTTAAGGGCCTTAATTTCTCATAATTGATTTAGCAACTTTTAATACATTTTAAGACATGCTGAATATGGACTATTTTTAGAAAATATTTGTACTTTTTAACTTTCATTTTTACATATGGCCCCTTTTTTGCATGAATTACCAGGAAAAAAGCAGCATGAACTTTCTGCTAAATATCTTCTTCTGTGGTCCACATGGAAAATAATGTGCTTTGGGTTTAATTTAAAATCTAAATTAAACAAAATCTATTCATATTATAAACATCATAAATTAATTATGAAGTTATTTATGAAAAGATAAATGAAAAAAAAATGATGAACAATAGAAAAAAAATACTAATATTAAATATAATATTAAAATCACAAACTAAAATATAAACATTTGATCAATTATTGTATTGTATTAATTCATTTTAATAATTAGTGAATTAGTGAATTAGAAACATTCATTCATTTTCTTTTCGGCTAAGTCGCTTTATTAATCTGGGGTCGCCACAGCAAAATGAACCGCCAACTTATCCAGCATATGTTTTACGCAGCGGATGCCCTTCCAGCTGCAACTCATCACTGGGAACCACTACAGACAGCTTAGATTACCCAATTCACCTATAGCGCATGTCTTTGGACTGTGGGGGAAACCGGAGCACCCGGAGGAAACCCATGCCAACATCAAAATCAGAATCAGAATCAGTTTTATTGCCAAGTGTGCTTCACACACACAAGGAATTTGTTTTGGCAACAGAAGCTTCCAGTGTACATAAAGTGACGAGTGACAACACAAAATTAAATACAAGAAAGAAAAGGCAATAAACATTAAACAGAGATGCAGTCAGTCAAAAAGATCTGGATGTTGAGTTGTATGTACAGATATGCTGTAAATATACAGGTTATAAGGTGCTGTGTACAAGTGGTTATGAGAAAGTATTGCACGTTTATTGCACAGTAGGGGAATATTTAACTGTTCATGAGGTAGATGGCCTAAAGGGAAAGAAACTTTTCCTGTGTCTGGCTGTTTTTGTGCTTGGTGCTCTGTAGCGCCGACCAGACAGTAACAGTTCAAACAGGTAGTGTGCTGGGTGTGAGGCGTCCAGAGTGATTTTACGAGCCCTTTTACTCACTCTGGAAGAGTACAGTTCTTGAAGTGTAGGAAGGGTAGTGCCAGTGATTCGTTCAGCAGTCCGGACTATTCGCTGTAGTCTATGGAGGTCGGAGGAGAGCATGAGGAGAACATGCAAACTCCACATAGAAATGACAACTGGCCCGGCCGAAGCTCGAACCAGCGACCTTTTTGCTGTGAGGTGATTGTGCTACCCACTGTGAAACCGTGATGCCCAGTGTAGTAACATAAAAATACTAATAAATATAATAAATAACGAAAACTGAAAAAAATATATTAAACAAACAAACAAACGAAAATACATTATTAAATGAAAAAACTCCCTGCGTTCGAGTGGGTTTCCTACGGGTGCTCTGATTTCCCCCACAGTCCAAAGACATGCGGCACAGGTGAATTGGGTTAGCTAAATTTTCCGTAGTTTATGAGTGTGAATGAGTGTGTATGGATGTTTCCCAGAGATGGGTTGCAGCTGGAAGGGCATCCGCTGCGTAAAACGTGTGCTGGATAAGTTGACAGTTCATTCCGCTGTGGCGACCTCGAATTAATAAAGGGAAAATGAATGAATGAATGAAACAAACAAACATGAGAAGGTCATAAATGTGAGTAAATGATGAAGTAACTGAGCCTATGCTCTGTCTTTGCTGCAGTTTTGGACTGAACGAGTCTGAACAAAAGTTCTGCTGATGTATTTGTGTTTATTTTAAAATCTGACCCAGATCTTCCAGGAACGGCTAAAAAAGTTCCTGTGTTCCTCTTGTGAAGGAGAAACTGAGCTATGCACTATCTGTGCTTTCATTCCCCAATACAGCGCCTTTACAGGTAAAAAATAAACACATAAATGAGAGCTCTTTGCAAATTGCAAATGCTTTTCCTAGACAAAAATGAGATTAAACCAAGGTGTAGCAAAAACGTTTTCTTTTTTTAGCACTCAAACTTTTACTGTATGACAAACACTGACTTTTTGAATCTATTAATCTTGATATTGACTAAACTGGTTAAATCTATTTCTACTGAAAGTCTCAGAAATATTAAAAAAAACAACAACAATGAAATCCTCCGCTAGACTTTTCATTCCAGGTGAAAAGGTTAAAAGAGAGCAATCAAATAAAAGCTCCACCAAAAGCACATAAAGACACACACATCTCTTTCAGACATCAAATACCAGAGCAAGACACCATAATAGTGCACTAATAAATCAGTCTACACTTATAGATGTATGAGGTTTACACATGATCTGTGTGTTTGGTTTATTGTCTGCTCGTACCTTCATCTGTCCCGACTGTGAACATGTAAATATTATGAGCTGGTGAGTATTAGTGAGAGCAGAAACACCATGTAAGGACACGTTTACTAGCGAGAGGTCAGTGACACACACATACGCACGCACACTCACATACATAAGCACACGCACATTCACACATACACACATCCACGCATACATATACACACGTAGACGCATAGTCCTCCACATACACACTATTATTAACTACATTATACACTTTGATTAAAAAATAAAATAAACATCTAAAATAATTAAATCAATAAACAATTTCATAAAAATATGTAATAACCCTAAAAAATAAATTTAATAAAATCAAATTTAAATAAAAACAGACACAACCAACTAAATGTGAGATGAAACACACACATACACACACACACACAAACACACACACACACACACACACGCGCGCGCACACACACACACACACACACACACACACACACACACACACACAGACACACACACACACACACACACACAGACACAGACTATTATTAAATGCATTAATTAACATAATAACATTTTAATTAAAGTATGTAATATAATAATTACAAAGTAATCAAAGTATGTAATATAAAAAAAATTAAAGATTAGAAAAAATTAATTGCATTAATATTAAATTGCATTACAAAAAATCTTAGAAATAGAATAAAAAATTATAAATATGAAAACAAACAAATCTAAATGCATGAAACAAACTCTAACACACTGACACAGACATTTGCAGCCATGTAAACATTCATAGACGAGTAAAAGCACTGCTCAGCGATGAGTCTGGTGTAAATGCTGAGCGCAGTTTAGAGACTGAGGTGTCTCTTCAGACTCAAACGCTCATTTATCACGTTCAGAAGAGTGCGAGAACACACACACGGCTTTTTATTTTACTCTAATGCGTTCAGTCTGCTGCATATTAGCAGTGAGCACTGGGTGTGGACGAGGTTTCTGTTTATGGCAGTGAATGATAACACTATGATAAATGTGATAAATGACGTGGCCCATAAGTCAAGGCATGAGTTTGTATGCTTGTGATAGAAAGACAAATGGATAAAATGATGACTAGCATTAGATAGAGTAGCTGTATAGACAAATGTTGATGTTGACTTGAAAATATCTAGGCTGGAAGTTTAAAACTTTAAGCTTTTTAAAAGTTAAAACATGTTAAAATCAAGCTAACAGTAAAGAGTATTACATGCTAGCAATGCATTATATACAACCCAGGCTCTATATCTCTATATACATATCTGGAAAGCGTCAAGTACATCCCAGAAGCTAGGTTTTTATTGTAGTTTTAGTTTTCGCAAATCCACCAGAGGCCGTTGTGTATGCTTTTTGAGATCTCAAATTTCTCTTGGGAATACCATTTGTGCCTGCTCTTCTCATGTAAATCCACCAGAGGCCATTGTCGGCTGACTGCCTGACCGATCGACTGAACCCAATAGTGTTTTAAAAACAACACAGGCTCATTCTGAAAACGTAGTCCTATGTACGTTTCTGGAGACTGCAAGTTATGTAGGCAGAGGTACGTATGGCAGCAATTCATTTTTAAAAATCGAACACTACGGTGCGGTGCGGTGCCGTTTCTTTTCCCACTTACCAGCTGACGTGTGGACGACTTTCCCACAGCAACCAGTTTGTCCCGTTAGCTCGTCATGTACCTTGGTGGACTTGACACGCAGAGAGGAGTTGACCATGACGACGGGGTTCGAGTCTGGTGAAGAACGGTTCCAGAAAGCAGGTAAGACAAAAACAGAATCCAAAAAATAAAATAAACGAGCAAATAACAAGGTGAGAATGTGGTAAAATCTGAAAACGTGGTAAAAATCAGACGAGGGCTTTTCTTTTTTTTTCTGGTTTGGTTTTGAAACTTGGTTGGGTTTAGGGAAGAGGGTGGGTGGGCGTGTCAATTGATAAAATTGACTGGGTTAATGGAAGGAGGAGGGTGGGTCAGTCGATTGGTCGGTCAGTCAGTCAGTCATCCAGTCAGTCAACAGCGGCCTCTGGTGGGTTTACGCGAGAACAGCATGTGCGAAGTGAACTCGCGAGACAAAATTTGAGATATCAAAAAGCGTACACAGCGGCCTCTCGTGGATTTGCAAAAGCAAGAACTGCAAAAATACGAACCTCCCAAGACTTTTGGCTTCTGTTATTTGTCTAACCCGCTTTCTGGAACTGTTCTTCCCCAGATTTGAACCCCATCGTCGTGGTCTACTCCTCTTTGCGTCTCAAGTCCACCGATGTACATAGCGAGCTAAGTGGACAAACTGGTAACAGCAGGAAAGAAGTCCATATGTAGGTACTTCTGGCTACATAATTCGTAATCTCCAGAAATGTATATAGGTCTACGTTTTCAGAATGAGCCTATGCTGATTATACAGGGTAGCCGTGTGTTAAATCATGATAGAAACATGCTAACTTTTTTCTTTATATTATTATGAGGTTCAATTGTGATACATAAAGTCTCCTTACAAATGCATGAGCAGACAATTCTTAAGGTCCCCGTGAAACAAAAATAACATTTTTCAGATGTTAGTGTAAGTATATTAGTCTTCTATAAGTTAGTGTGCTACAAAACAGTGACAAAATGTGCATTTAGAGGATAAAAGCTTCTTTTTAATGTTTTTTTAATGATTTCTAGGATCAACGATTTTTTTCACATCACCTCATACTTCAGTTTCTCATCAAATCTTCACCAATTAAATGCTCTCTAGTATCTGACATGCCCCGTCCCCTTTAAGACGCTTCTCATTTGCTTTTCATTTGATGCGCTTGAGCTCAACCACTCTAACTAGCAGAGCTGTGAGAAAACAAAACGCTATTGGTTGTTTTTTTTACAGTTTTTCTCAGTGGCTATAGTGCATTTCTCTCAACACTATTTACATTTGCACAACAGTTCATGCATTTCTCAAAACAATTAGTACAAACTGCAAAACCTAGTGGATAACCTGCAAAAGCGTGTCACTTGCTCAAAATGGAGAGCTCATTTCTCAAAAGCAAGTATTGTCAATGAAAGTGTCAGTGTCATCAAAATTAAAAGTCCTGCCACCATTGTTTATGAACAAGATAGTCAAATGGCTTTGTCATGTTTTCATTATGACACTTTACTCTGTACATTTGTTCCAATGCATAAAAGTCAGATTTTGGTGACACTTCCTGAAAATGCTCAAGTCAGCACTATATACTATTTGCACTGCCATTTGAAAACTACAGTAAAGTTAGACATCACTGCATTTAGTGAGGTATCTGAGTACAAGACACTGAATATGTCTGTTTCACATTTTTACTGCATTTGCTCTTTGCAATTCTAATTTATTCCCAGCATTGTGCAAAAGAATAAATACACCCTTATTTACAACAAACATAAACTTCCTTTGGGTAGAGCTGTGCACAACTGTAAACAATATTGCAGTACATATTAGAGCTGAAGCTACAACATACACAGCTCTGTAAATCATTCATGAAACTGTTCAATTTAGAAGACATTTTCAGAAGAAAAAGATTTAAATGTTTTAAATAAAATGAGCTTGACAGATTTTGACAACTAGTTCAACATTTTTGTGTGTAATAAATCAAGTAATGAAATGAGGACTATTAGTTTAATATGGAATGACTAATCAGCATGCACAAGTTTAGTTAATTTTGACTGACATGACATAAGCAAATGATAATGTTACAAAACAGCAGAAAGTTGTATGAAAGCAATTGATGCATGTCCAAAAGCATTTGCAATTTGCTGGAAGGAATGAGAAACTGCTACTATGATGTGCACAAATGACTAATTGTTTTGAGAAATGCATTAACTGTTGTGCAAATGTAAATAGTGTTGTGAGAAATGCACCAAAGCCACTGAGAAAAACTGTAATAGGGGAGGAGCTACTCAATGTCCCACCCTATCTTCAAGTTTCAGTTGAGAGTACGTCAAACACCGGAAAAAAAAGCACATTTTAAAGCACTTCACCTTTAAAGTACAAATTTAATGAAGGCCTCAGCTCACCTGATAATGCCATTTTGGCCCAGAGACTGTGATGCAACTATCTATCATTCAGCGTGAAAAAGAGTCTCTTAACATGACCTGGCCCTGCAGAGTCACACAAACACAGAAAAAAACAGCAGCTCAGCCCCAGGGGTTGCTGGATTCTCATTAACCAGGTCTGTGCTGAGATGACTCTTCATTTTAATTCAACATATCTCCAAAATAAATCATGTGGCTGTCAGCAAAAATCAGCCATTTGGAGAAATAGAAATGTTTTATTACTTTGCAAACTTTCACAGCAACAACGCTGTCATAAACAAACAGTTTACTGAGCTCACGGAAGCACTCGTCTAAATGCAATTTACATATAGAGAATGTTTAAAAAGCATATTACCATACGCTGCTTCTAAAGTACAGACAGATAGACAGACAGACAGACAGACAGACAGACAGACAGACAGACAGACAGACAGACAGACAGACAGACAGACAGACAGACAGACAGACAGACAGACAGATAGATAGATAGATAGATAGATAGATAGATAGATAGATAGATAGATAGATAGATAGATAGATAGATAGATAGATAGATAGATAGATAGATAGAATGATAGACGGATAGATGGATGGATGGATGGACAAACAGACAGATAGACAGATAGATAGATGGATAGATAGACACAGACAGACAGACAGACAGACAGACAGACAGACAGACAGACAGACA
>CAIGQZ010031614.1:83144-96647 GCA_903798205.1 Danio tinwini | reverse complement strand
AGACAGACAGACAGACAGACAGACAGACAGACAGACAGACAGACAGATAGATAGATAGATAGATAGATAGATAGATAGATAGATAGATAAAAATTTACATTACAGCATGATCTATTTATCGATATATCTACCTATAAATACATGGTTTCCGATACATTCATTCTTCCATGGCGGGGCGCCACACAAAAATTCACCCCACCACTATTACATTACTTATCATTCAAAACATTCAGTCGTTGTTGTTTTTTTAATAGCAGGTTATAATCTCACCAAAACGTGTTAAAAGGTAAGTGAATTATAACAGCGCAAACTTTTCTGTAATCATAGTAGTGCTGTGCGTAATTTGTTTAACACTTTAAGGTGACATGCTAATTGACTGACAGGTGCGTGATGCGTGAGGCTAGCAAACACAGTGTAGCTTTCAGTTAAGATTGACACAGTTTCCATAATAATACTTTATAGATAATGCTTCATAATACTTTCAAATGTATAGATGACTTTATCTTGCTGGAATTTATGGCTGTTTCACTTTATTGCAGGGAGCATTAATGCCGCTCGGTAGGTCTACTGGAGACATTCATAAATATTTCTAGCAAATCTAATAAATGTTGGAGACATACTTGTTACATAAACGCACTAAATCGCACTTCAGCAGCGTTTATTTGAGAGCGCACAAGAAAATCTGCACTTGAGCAGAGTATATATGAGGGCGTGCAAGAAGTTTTGTACACGAACAGAGAAAATAGGCGCGCAAGCAAAGAGACATACATTACATAAATGCGCTTACGACATTTGTCATTGAAATAACGCCTTAGGTAGTTGGTGGATCTGTGTAAAAGGCAAACAGAGTCTGCCGCCACAGCTGGAAAAAATCCTAGAGGAAACACTGAAATGTATATATATATATATTTATTTATTTATCTATCAAGAAACATGTTTTAGAGACATGAACATGCAATAAAACATGCAGTATTAGTAGTAGCAATGCTAAAAACATGTTGCCAATGTGGAAAAAAATAGCTCTAGAAATTACAACAATGTGTTAAAATGTTTCCATCCCATCAGTTCTAAACAAGTGCAAAACATGTTAACAATGTAAAGCAATGTAAACATGCCATCCATGTGTTAAAATATGCTATAAACATGCCATTAATGTGTTAAAACACATAAGCAGTTTTCTAAACCAAATCAGAAACATGCTCGCAATGTGCTAAGCATGTTAACAGTGAGCTACAACATAAAACGTGCTAAAACATGTTAAAAGTGTAAAGAAAACATGCTTGATATATTAACTATGTGCTAATCTATCTTTATAAACCTATCTTTATAAAAAATACTTTAGAAATGTATTGTAAAATAATAAATTGCTTTTGAACCACACTAAAGTATTTGAATTTATATTTTGCATTGATTCTACATTTACTAAGATGATGCAATACTTTTGGGTTTTCTACAGAAATCTGGTGTATTGTAGTATAATATACCCTACAGTTGTAGAAAACTACAGTATTTGTGTGATTTGTTTATATTACCAGTTCAGTAATATAAACAAATTAATAAAATACTGTAGTTTTCTACAACTGTGGTGTAACTATGGGATGTGACACTGACAACAGAAGTGAGGATCCACATGCAGGTTTATTAGCAGGATGGTCAGGCAAGCAACAGTCAACACAGGAGCAAACAGATGTATACGGGCAATCCAGAATCGTAGTCAGATAACAGGCAGATGATCAGAAGGCAGGCAGCAGACAGGGAGAAACAGACAAGCAAGGCGAGGGTCAAAACACGGCAAAACAAGACTAAGGAAATGCGTTGTAATGTCACAAAAATGCAAATGATGCAAAAAAAAATGCAATCAATGGTGACTTGGAGCAGGTGTGTGTGTGTGTTGCATGACTGGGTTTTGAAGTCCATTATGAGGCAGGATTGTAGTTTGTGTGAGTGTGAATATTTTCCAGCGATTTATGATGGTTAGATCGCTGGTGATTGTGACATGTGGGGTATATTATACTATAATACACCAGTTTTCTGTAGAAAAAAACAAGAGTTTATTGCAGTATTTATTAACGTTTATGTGTTCAGTTTAGTTATTACTCGGGCCAGACGGAATCTGCGGACGTTTTTTGCTATTTCTGCTGAGAATTTTGGTAAAAATTATTTTAGGAGTATCATAACTAAAACCTTAAAATGTGAAATAAAAAATAATGTCTTTCTAACTTTTATTTAATGTTTAAAATGCAAATCCAATTAGATTAACAGTAAATAGTTAACTGTAAGTAAATAAACAGTATTAATGATGGGCTAAAAATCTGCGGAAATCTGCGAAAAATCTGCGGAATACTGCACGCGCAGATTCTGTGTGGGCCTAGTTATAACTACAGTATGCTGGAGTAGAATACACTTTACCTTAGTATGGTTCAAAACCAATTAATTATTCATAGTATTTACTAGTATATTTTAATGTTGGAACATATTTAATACTACTACTACTACTATTTTAACTGTTAATTGAGACTGGGACATTTTTAAACATAAAATGATTGGATAAAACTAATTAAAAAATTAAATGAACTAAAAGTGAAACTCTCACATCGCCATACATCAAAGTCTAATTCCGAGTGTGTGGGGTTCAAACAGCCACACTATTGAGGAAAACTAAAGGCTTTCTCTCACACCTACACACATCGACTCAAGGCCGCACTGATGGATTGTGGGAAGGCTCTCGCCATTTCCTCTCTGATCAGGGCCCGTTCTGCTTTATGACCTCCAGGCTGGGTGAGCGCTCGGGTGGGCGACTGCTCTTGTCTCTGAAGATCTTCCTCTATCTCTCCATCCATCTCTCTCTCTTATCTTGGTTCTCCAGAGTTTCTTTTTTGCCCTTTCAGTGTGGCTTTATTCTGGACACATGAAAAAGGAGCCAGCAAATATGCGTTGCCAAGTTCTTTTAATCACTTGATTTTTTATTTTATTTTGTTGATTAAATGTTTGATATATTGCATTAATTTTAAATGGCCATCAATTGCAATTTAATTATGAATAACTTGAATGATTATTTTAGATTTTTTTTGTCACACTATGTACAATTCTTTAATGTACAATTCAAGCTATTAACAAACTATTAATGAGTACCTTTAGCTCAATAAACTACTAATTTGCTGCTTATTATTAGTTTTTAGGGTAGTAAGTAGCCAACAAATATATGTAGCCAAGTTCTATTAACCACTTGTTTTTTATTTTGTGGGTTAAATGTTTAACATATTGCATTAATTTGGATTGTCCATCAATTACAATACAATTGCAAATATCTTGAATTATTATTTTAGATTTTTTGATCATACTTTATTTTAATGTACAATTCACACTATTAACAAATCATTAACTAAGACTTTTAGCTCAATAAACCGCTAGTTAGCTGCTTATTAATAGTTATTAAGAAAGTACAGTAATTGGGTTTAGGTATTGGGTAGGATTAGGGATGTAAAATAAGATAATACTTTATAAGTGATGATTAATATCTTAATAATAGAAAGGTAATAAGCCAGTAGTAAATGTTATGAATTGTTAGTTAACTTAAATGTTACCAATTGGTTTAAAATATATATATAAAAATAACTCGTATATAGCACGTACAGTGATGTAAAAATTGTAGTGATGTATTATATATATGGGGGTGGCATATTTTTAATCTCTTAATTATCTCTAATTGGGATTATTTGGCCATTGCCCTAGTTTTGTTGTGAAAACCCGGCAACCCTGCAACAAATACAACACAAGTTCATTAGACGTGAGAGACAGAAAGTGTCTTCAACATGGTCATGACATTAATTAACTGTCACACTTGGTTTATGGTGCAATCATGTGTAGTGCCCAGTTCTTGTGTGAAATATAGATTTGTGCCTCATGGATGGACTGATTCTCATTGAGCACTTGAAGTTTCATTGGAGGGATGTAAAGTGATTGATTGTCAATATAAATTGGATACATCCGACTGTAAAACCTGATTAAATGCAGTTTTTGCTGAGCACTGTGCCTATGAACATCTATTAAAAATGTAGTTAAATCACTAACGCTTTCTCAGTTTAGTGTAACTCATGACCTTTGACCTGCAGGTTGTCCAACTCAAGTGTTTATTACAACAGTTTACCACAATTGAGACCTGAATTTAAGATTTGGGTGAATCAAATGTTTAGGCTATTGTACATTTTTGACATATTAGAATATATTACTAATATATGATACAAGCATATATAAGATTATCAGGATGTAGGATTATTCAGAGACACTATTTCTTGCAATTGTGTTAAGATTCCAAAAACTCAAACGTTGAAAAGCTGATTTAAAATGAACTTAGAGAATTAAATAATCGCAAAGCCTATTTTTGGCGGGAAAAAAGATGTCGATAATTTGAATTATATATACATAGAAGAATACAATAGTACACAGTAAAATTCAATGAATAGATGAATGGTAATTTATTGTAATTTTTTAAGCTTGTAAGGTTGAAACATCTTTTTTATGTATTTTTAAAAAGTATTATTATGTTATATGTTCATTTTAATACAAATATGTTTACTACTGGGCGACGCGGTGGCGCAGTGGGTAGCACAATCGCATCACAGCAAGAAAGTCTCTGGTTCGAGTGTTGCCGTTGGTTTCCTCCGAGTGCTCCGGTTTCCCCCACAAGCCCAAAGACATGTGGTACAGCTGAATTGGGTAAGCTAAATTGTCCGTAGTGTATGTGTGTGAATGAGTGTGTGGATGGATGAATGGATGTTTCCCAGTAATGGGTTGCGGCTGGAAGGGCATCCACTGCGTAAAAACATATGCTGGATAAATTGGCGGTTCTAAGCTGAAAAGAAAATGAATGAACGAATGTTTACAACTGGCCTAACAGATAGAAATAACAAATACTAGGATTTCAGAGAGAATAATCGACAGAACAATAGAATAAACGACAATAGATAGAATTATATAATAAAAAGCAACATACTAATAGAATGGTAGAGCAATAGAATAAAATATAGATAGATAGATAGACAGACAGACAGATAGACTTGGTTAAGAAAACTGCTAATGTGTTTTAACATTAAAAGCATGCTTCTAGCATGATTTAGCACACTGCTAGCATGTTTACTGTACATTGTTTTACATTGTTAACATGTTTTGCACTTTACTAAAACGCATGTTAAGAACTGAAGGGATGGAACATTTTTGCTGATATACTTCTATATAGATCATTTTAGAACATTGCTAACAAGTAATATAGCATTGCTACCACTAATACTGCATGTTTTATCACATGGTAACATTTCTAAAACATGCTTCTAAAAGACAAACAGAGAGACAGACAAGAGTCAAGCCTGACGCCCCATTCACACGGGGCTTCAGCGTCAACGCTTGACAGAGGGTGTGTCTGAAGCTGGGGCTGACGCGATCGTCATAGCAGCATCAGCCAATGAAATTAGTCAGCAATAGGCCACTGTCTGAGCTGGTGTATTTGCATACAGCGATCTGATTGGCTGACGCTTCCGTCGGCGCTTGAAAAATTGAGCAAGTCCCAACTTCTGCAGCGAGCAACGCCTCTGAAGCGGCGCCGACGGATCCACAATGCAGTTCGGCAACGCCTGACGTCACCCATTCAAAGTGAATGGGAAGCGTTGAAGTGAAATTATTTTCTACCCTTGGCAAATTTTGACTTAAAGTTACTTTTATTCAAGCTTTTTCTGACAGATAAAGGGATGCTGTACAAGAGGCATCATTTTTAGGGGGAAAAATTCTGAGCTTTTATTTAAATTTGAATAAAAACTTAAGTAAGAATTTGCCAGGGGTATGAATAATTTCGGGCTTGAGTGTAGATAGATGAATAGGTAAATAACATTAATTGCACATTTGCCTCATCAGCTTAACTGTCTTGTCTGTGTGTGAAAGTCAGTAGGTCAGAGGACATCAGAGTTCACATCACAGACGGTCCAGCAGATGCTCTGAGCCCTGAGTGGGACATTTATTGGGCTGAACCTTATGAACTGGCCTTATGCAGCCAACGCATGGCCAGCTTGACAGTAACAGTCTGATCTTAATCAATGGTCATTGATTTCCCACTTATCTCAGCCGCAGATGGATCGATGCATCGGCTGGCCGTCCCAGCGCATAATACAGTAATGGAGGCCGACTCTGGAATTACCTGTTACTTCAGAGTCCATGTCATTGAACTCTGCTCGATTTCATTCCCAGTTGAGGGACGGCTGATTAAATGTTTTCATCTTTTTTCGAGTGAAGCACAAGATATCGATAATGCGCTTAAGACAGACAAAGATGGTTTCCTATTTGGCATCAGACTTTAAAATGTAATATTTAAAGAGCAGGTCGTGTGGGTTTAGGAAATATTCTTTAAAATATATATTTTTGTGTGTTCAAGAAACCCAAACATGTTTGAAAAAAAGTGAAGAGTGACTAAATGATGACAGAATTTTCATTTTCAAGTGAACTATCCCTTTAATGCTTCAATTTTGCTAGGAAGGGCTTCAAGTTCTAAGTTTTAATATAGCATAGAAAGGCTTCCTGATGTTTATGCATCCACAAACCCCCTGGAGCAAGCACATATTGTAGAAATATTAAAGTCTGAATCTCCTATTTACATTGTCTGGCTCAATATCGTCATTGCTGTTGTTTCTCCAACTGGAGACAGTCCAACACAAACAATTGAATGAAACAAGCATCAATTATTAAACTGACATCACTGTTTTCCTGTCAAAGAATCAATATACTGTGCGATGGTAGTCTTTCTTTCTCCTGCACCATGGTTACATGCTATTTTTAGCTCACTGAAGACTTGAGTTATAAAGTGCACACACCGAGTGCTGCTTTATGCTTATTTCACACTAACTTTCCAGCAAGTTTGAGAGTATAAATAATATGCATCAATTTATTAAACCACACCGTGTGGATTTACTATGTCATCCACTACATTTGCAAATCCTTATTATGCATGACTAACAAAATACAAATACTCAAATTACTGTAATCAAGTAGTCTTTCTAAGAAATAAGAATAAAGTTAAGCTGTTAATAATATGTACTTTTTACTTGCATAATCTTTTTGTGCTGTATCAGTACTTTTACTGCACTACTTTCCCTCAACATGCAGTCACTGCTTTATGTGTTTATTTTACTTAAGAAGAGAATGTCAAAGTGTTTCTGCGAACTGTTTTTATAAAGTGTGATAATAAACAATTAATTTTTTTTATTTTGACCATTAGAAGCTGGTTATATTTACAGACTGTTGCCACACAACTGTGTTTAAACCACTTATTCAAGAGTTCACACTTAGCTGATGAATGATTATAAAGCTTGTTTGGCATGCTGTCCCGGGAGAGAGCCCTGAGCTCATAAGATCCTTGAGCTCGGGGCTCCCTCCCGTTTGCAAGGCGAGAGGGGAGTTTGAGCTCAGGTAGATCTCGAGAACTCCCCTGCTGTAGTAGCTAATGAACAGATAGTGATTGCTTATAAGATATAACTTCTTACTAGGAGCATGTCTATGCTGCCAATTTAGATTAGTCAATTAACTTAAGTTGCATGTTTTCGGACGGTGGGAGGAAACCGGGGAACCCGCAGGAAACCCACGTGAACACGGGGAGAACATGTAAACTCCACACAGAAACGTTGGCTGGCTTGGTAAGGACTAGAACCAGTGACGTTCTTGCTGTGAGGCAACAGTGCTAACCACTGGGCCACCGTGCCACCCATCTTGGAAAGGAGGAAGAGTAGGGGTGGAAGGGGGGATTCTTCAAAACGAAGACAGCTGTGATTTGGAACCTAGGGTATTTATAGTGGCTTAGGAGTCGTCTGATTGGTGAATCACGAATTGAATAATGCGGGGCCGGCTGCAAGCAATCATAAGCATGTGATCCTCTCGAAATTAGTTTATAAATAAACTTCACTAAAATACCTTTTTGCATAATAGGTCAGCCCAACATTTCCTTTTTTCATCTACAACCTGTTTCGCATCACAACAGGGAAAAAGACCATCTCATCTTCTCTTCCACATCTACTTTAAACAATACAACTTCTTGCATTGATTTTCCTACTGTACATGTAAACATCTCTTTCCGCACATTGCCTTTGACTCTATCTTGTATAGCACTGAGTGTAGTTCACATACAGGGCATGAATAACCAGATGTTGTTACAGCACACAGATCAAAGACAAGCTGAAGAGAAAGACTGGGAAAAGCCTTGATTAAAAGGACACCGGCAGAACTGCAGTTAATAGCATGAATTTAAATTACACTGTTAACCAGAATCTGTCCATTTGCAGTCTAATGTCTTCAGCACAGATCTACAAAACGAATGAGAGAGGAAAATAAAGGAAGGTCCTTTGATTTACGGATTGATCTTTTAATGCATGCTGGTCATGGATGCTAGATTCATTTTTGATAGTTAATGCGAAAATAAAATGCACAAATCCTGATATATGATTAAATGCTTTAAATTACTATGTTCAAATGAAAAAAAAAATTGGGGTTAAATTGAGAACAGTTTTTGCCAATTTTCTTTTCCCAAAATGAATGAAATGTTAAATGACTGACTGCATGACTCACAGTGTCTTTTTACTCCAGGGTAAATACATTTAACACATCTGCATGTACGTTGAACGTCTGGGCAGACTGAAGATAGCGTTTTCTCCAGGGAATGAAGCTGGTTTATCGTCTGCATGAAAACCATTTAAATGGCTTCTCATGGATGCCAATGTCTTTAGGTTATAAATAGCTTTAAGTGGTTATATGTACTGACAAACACTCAAGGCGGTTTTTCCACGGTGAATTGAATAGATGCAGCAATGCCATGATTGATGTATATGATGTATATGTATATATATATGGGGCTGTTGAATGGTTGATTCTGGTTGGCTTTTGGACATTCTAAGGTGTGCAATTATTTTCACTGGTTAACACTTTCATTTATTAACACAGATTTGTGAAATACGGTTGTTTATGATATGATAATTGGTTTTGGAAGACAGAATGAGAATAAAATAACTATAGATAAAAGGGAAGATAGAATGACAGACAGAATGATAGACTTAAAAAAACAATAGACATACTGACTGGATGATAGAACAATAGAATAAAAGAACAACAGACAGAACGATAGAATGATTGATAGAATAATAGACAAACCAATATAATAATAGAACGATAGAACAGATAGAATGATGGGCAGTATGATGGACAGAACAATATATAGAATGATATACACAGTATATAATGATAAAATAAAAGAACGATAGATATAACCATATTATGATAGACAAAATGATAGAATAAAAAAACAATAGAATGATGGACAATATTATATACAGAACGATAGATCATATAACTGTGAAGATCTTAATGTATTTTTTATTTCTGATCTGATATTTCTGATATCTTATTTCAGTTTTGTATACTGTGAAACAGAAAATGTAACTCAAATTTCAATACACTTTTAAACAGTTATTTTACTCTACTTAGGATACCTTCAAAAAGGACCGAGCAGTGACCTTGAGAAAACTGTTGAAAGAGCACAGACAGGCTGAATGACACTTCCATTTAAGCAGATCGCTAAACTCGCACTTGTTTGTCAGTGTTTAAAATCACTGTCAGTGCTTCGGTTACAAAGATTAAGTAAAACACTGGGCAAATAATTATCTGCACTTCAATAACTGTCTGGTTTAGCTCAGCTACCAAATCCGACCTCCGAAGACTACGTCGAATAGTTCGGACTGCTGAGCGAATCATTGGTACAACCCTCCCTACTCTCCAAGAACTGTACTTATCCAGAGCGAGCAGAAGGGCTGCTAAAATCACTCTGGACCTCTCACACCCAGCACACTGCCTCTTGGAACTTTTACCTTCTGGTCTACGCTACCGAGCACTGCGCACCAGAACAGCCAGACACAGAAACATTTTCTTCCCTCATGTAATCCATCTCATGAACACTTGATGATGATAATAATTGTGGAGCCAACATCACTACCTGCTATACACTTTATACACACATACACTTATTTAACAACACACTTTACATGCCAATTTGCACATAACAGCTGCACATATTATGTTGTATATAGTAATACACCTGTACATACACTTGTCAATTTGTATATTGCATTCACTACTTTTTAAAATATATTTATTATCTGTTTTTTAGTCCTCTGTAATTCTGTTGCACTGTAGAAGCTCTGTCACGAAAACAAATCCCTCGTATGTGTGAACATACCTGGCAATAAAGCTCTTTCTGATTCTGATAAATCTACCTTTTTACATGTCAAAATTCTGCATCTCAAAAAAATAACCTCATAACTTTGTGCAGATCTCCTGCTCACATCAACGTTTTTTTGCATTTTTAAATGAGATTTTCTTTTATTGAAAATGTTAAATATTCTGCATGTTTACGTTTATTTTTCATCCATTGTTTTATTAGTTTTATTTTAGTTTTTATTTTGTGAACACATTTTTATGTATTCTGATACATTTTAGTAATTCTGGATTGACACAGTCAACAGAACACGTCCAGTGTCAACCAGAGCAAAGTTTACTGTTTGCACAGCTTATATTAACTCTTGTGCAAACCTCTTAGTAATAAATATAAATCAATTGTTTGAACAATACTGAATCCAAAACCATACAAATGCAATGATACATGTAATAATTATGAAATCAGACAAACATCTTTACTAATTATAGATCATACTGTATATGTAGTTAATATTCACGGTTCACATTTTTTTTAAGCAACAGCAGTAAATATACGACATGCTTTATATTTATTAAGAAAATATGGTTTGTATAATCTCTAAATGTGCTTGACTGATGTGATGTTCATGTCTGTAAAAGCGCCATCTACGGGTGTTTATCTAAGATTTTCCATCCTCAAGACTGCACAAGATTCTGAAAACATTTATGTTTGTCCATTATTATTTTATTTCAGTTATTTATATGGTGACTGTTGATAGTTTATTATTTAGTTTTTCCTTTTTTGAGATTTTTTTTTTGACCAACAGTTTGTCTTAGTGTTTGTTGACTGAAATAACCTTGGTTCAAATAAGCTGAGTGAAGATGCACTACACTATGTTTGACATCACTGAGCATGCAAAGCCATCAGATGGTTTCAGAAGGTTTTTATGAAACTTTAATGGTGCTTTAATGAAGCGTTTTCATCATTTTGGGAGCTAGACAGCACATGCCCCCATTCACCTTCAGTGTAATGACGGTGCTTTCATTTTTGTGGTGAACTGTGCGTGTGTGTGTGTGCATGCAAATTTGGGACAGAAAGCAGCAAAAAAGGATGTCTAATTGTGCCAAATTAAATCTAAATTACTCTCCAGATTGTAATGTTCTCTTTCCCACAGTATAATGTGCAGCGGCAGCCACCCAAACGCGATAGAGATTAAGAAAATGAGCTTGACCTTATCGGTAACAAGCTGTGCTCATCTACAGTTATTCGATCTGTTAAACTGCACCCAGTGACTAACTCTCACCAAAATGAAGAGGATTTATGTGTTTATTTTGGCAAGTCCTCTCACGCAGCAAAGAAATCTGCTTTGAGAGGACATAACTACAATGACAAAAAAAAAAAAAAACACTTTATGGATCAACTTAAATTACTTGTCACAACCAAAGAATTAAAACTTGTCACACCTAAAGAATTTAGTTGTTTTTTTACTTTATAACTGAAGACTGTCATTAATTAAGTTGAAAAAGAGCAAGTCATATCAGTTTGTAAAAAATATATAAAGTTTGTAACGTAGCTTTGAGAAGTTAATCAAAAAAGTACATGATAAATAAGGATATTGTTTCTCAAAAGAAAGAATTAGCTGTATATTGCTTTAATGAGTTGTATATTTAAGAATATTTTGCCTGCTAACGATCTACATCAATAAGATCTAAGCAATACATTTGCATAATCCCAACTACCTGCAAAATACGAACACTCTGACCTGGCCACAAGCACTACCATATTTTATTATTCTATATTCAATGCATAATTCACTTAATGTTTGTTTATAAATCCTTACTTTCTTTATTGGGCCAACAAGCATTTCTAAACTACAGCCTTTTAAGTACGATTAACACATTACGTGTACATTTTATGCTAATATGTGATGTACACACTTTTGAGAGTACACACTATCTAACTGGCTGTTTCAATTCATGGTATAGATACAGAAAGACCAATCAAAATAGAATTGGCCAGCTGACCAATTAGAGCAGAGTAGGCTATTAGAAAGGGGAGGAGTTTTCATATCTTAACCCTTTTTGAACTAATTCAAATGAACCGTATCAAAATCATTGCAAAATTATTATAAATTAGATGCATATTTTGCAAAAATAGCAATGCTTTCTAAAATTATTTGTCTAGATATGTACATTTTCTAAAGTGTTCTAAGTGTTTTAATGTCATTTTAGTATAAAATGTTTTTAGTTTAAGCTTTTAGATTCATTTAAGCATGTTGTAGGGGCCTCTGACACAATATTAAGCCACTTTTAAATACAATATGACCTGCTCTTTGTTTTCACTTTTTACAGTGTTTTGCATTAAGGAGAACAAAATAATGCACACCAAAAAACACTTGGGTGGAAGAAGGTCAACTTGAAGAATCAAGAAGATGAATGGTGCATTTACAAGAAAAAAAAACCTGTTCAGCAGCTGAAAACTTGTCACTTTCACCACACAATCAATTCTTAGTGACAAGACCTGTTGGATAGGCTGGATTTAAATAGAGTTGTTCAACTCAGGTCACCAAAAGATTCCTTGGGAATTGCCAGCAAATTTGAACTACAGGAGAATGTCAGAATATGTGAAAGTGTCACCTTCGCTGATGGAAAATTAAAGCGTTCGATCCTTCAGAAAAATTAGCTGGACTTTAGACTATGAATACATTAAGTCAATATCAATAGCGCCACTAATTATGAATGACACCGTAATGAGTCGTTCGGACCTGGAGCGAGACCTTGCTGGAGTCTTTAGTCAAAGGAGAAATTGACTTATGAAAAGGAAAGATGCAAGAAAAGGGAGTTGTGCCGGCAACTACTCTGAGGCATTTAATTTTTCCATTTACATGAGGGTCATAATGGGTGCACGATTCTATTAGTCTTCCCTCAATTTAATTAGTCTGTGCGATGATGGCTTGTTTCCTGAAAGGACTTTGTTGTATGCTGGAATACTGATGAATCATAGGAGATTTAGGCCAAATGCATGAACATCTTAAAAGTAAAAATAAGCAGCAAAAGTCTAAGAAATAAACATGTTTTTCACACTTAAGTCCACATGTAATTAAAACTGACCCCATTCTCTTTTTCTAGAATTATTGTGAACGGCAGCAAACATAAATGTGGTTTGATAATATTTTGGTAACTTTCATATTAAGTTATGAAATGTCTGAACATACCCATATAGAAATATGATACATGGAAATGTATGCAAATTATATATATATATATATATATATATATATATATATA
>CAIGQZ010031614.1:55515-82744 GCA_903798205.1 Danio tinwini | reverse complement strand
TTTTTAAATTCGACATTAAACTGCCTTTGAAGCACGTTCAGTACGCTTCAGTAAAGTAAAGCATTTTCAAATGGAAAAATAGCAAGGCATGATTTTATCAGAAATTGATTGTAAGATAAATAATGTCTGTTATAAAACAAACTGAATGTAATTGTTTCTGTGCAGCACTAAAACCTCCTGAAACATCACTTTTGAGGAGGTTTCTTTACCTGGAAGTGACCAAAACCTACATCAAGATCAAAAAACTAAATAAAAGTGATTAAAAGCCTTAAGTATGCTACAATTTTAAAATGAAAAGTCGAAACTTTTAGGCCTAAACTTAACATTTATGTTTGAAGTGCATTTAAAGTTCCTATATATTTGGATTGGATTTAAACCTAAAATGTGTGACATTTATCAGTAATAAATAAATGAAACATGTCAGATTTTCTATGTGTACTAATATACTGAATGTGTTTTATATTCACAATAACTAGAGATAAGAGTTCATTATCAATAAATCCTAATTCAATTACTGAATATTGCTACAGCTAGCCATATTTTATTAATGTGCATAATTTGATGCTGAATAAATGTTTTCATAATGAACAGATTTATGCTGATTACAAGCAATTTGAATAAATGCATTTGGATATTTTGATTAAATAAAGATTAGATTAGATAGATAAAATTAACTTGATGCAAACAGTTAAGGCAGTTCATTCCCCTGTGGCGACCCCAGATTAATAAAGGGACTAAGCCGAAAAAAAAATGAATGAATGAAACAGTTAATAAACTTCTATTTTAAAGAAGGGTATAATCATGAGTATGAGCATGAATCTCATCCTTTTCATTTATGCATGGCTGAAAATATGCATCAACATCAATTTGAGTTAGTTTTCCTATTTAAAACTGTGTAATGAATGAGAAAGGCATGGCTTTATTTTGTTGTTTGCATCAAATTAAATGTACTGAACTGATTTTATATACATACAAAGCATATTCAATGCATTAGTCTGCTTTAGTATTAAGCAACATGTTTTTTCTTGCGTGCACTTATTAAACTAAATTAAATGTATTGCTGACAAATGAGTAATTTTGTATTTTGGAGCTGCACAGCGAACTTAAATCAAGTCTTTTAATTTATTTTGTTTTTAATATGCACATAAGATATATATTATTAATGTAATAACTGCATAAATAAATATAATATATAACTGCATTACTGACGTAATGCTAGTCTTTGACCTGTATGCAATTCAAAATCATACAACTAAATATTTGTATTTAGTCCCTTTATTCATCAGGGGTGACCACAATGGAATGAACCGCCAAATTATCCAGTATATGTTTTATGTGTGAAGCACACAGAATAAACACACACACTCCCAGCCTGTCTGTGTTCAGTGCATACAGCCAACAGCAAAACTTGGCAAAGTTTGTGTGTATTTGCACATGTTTGTCCCTTCATGCCGCGGGAGTGAACTTGTGCTAGTAATTGGGTGTATTGTGGAAAACCGTGACATTGGCATAAGCCTGGGCAACAAATAAAAGCATCATTATGTGCAAGCAGCGGGCCGTTATTTAGGTGCCGTAAATACTGCAACTAGAAATGCCATTAGGACACAAAATACACAGCGGATTATCAACAGTTCACTTCAGGCATCATTGCAGCTGTTCGGCCTTTTGGCCAATGACTCGCCTTTTCACCAGATGTGCTGACAAGCCTGGTTGATTCTAATGACCATTAAAAACAAGGGATTCGTCATAATTTTCATAGAGCTGATAGAGTAAGAATAACAATAAGAAATAAGAAAAATAGTGTACATTTATGCATGACATTAAGTGATATTACCTACAATACCTATATGATGCCTACGGAAATCTGATTTGGACATATACTGTATATAAAATTACAGCTAACAGTATTAATATACAGTTATGTCCCAAGTGATGTTAAGGAGAGCAAGGAAAGTATATATAATGCAGTTGAAGTTAAAACATTTGCCCTCAAACTACTGTAATTAACCTAATTAACCAAATACGATTAAGCTATTTTAATGAAATAAAAAGTAGTAGCTGAAGTGAAATCTTTAGTGTACTATAGAAGTCTGTAAATGAGAAAGTTCACTGTTAAATTTCCTTGCCCAAATTGCATATTAATAAACCGGCCGGCTTATGAATTACAGTAGCAACCAGGGCTTGACATTAACTTTTCTGATTACCAGCCACTGTGGCTATTAGTTTTCCAACATTACTAGCCACTCGCCATTTTTACTAGCCACAATTTTGCTGTTGGGAAAATATATTTTATATGCATAAATTTGACTTTGACATGCTAAAATTACATGATTTAGATTTTGTGGAATGTCCACATGCTTCCTAATTCATTTTACTTTTTGTGTGTGTTGTGTATGAGCTTGCTCAGTGAGCATGAGCACATTGGTCATGGTTTCATACAGTTGTATTACAATTAGTTTTTATTTCACATTATCTCAAAGTATTTACCAAATTTATTTCTAACCACACTATAAATAAATAAATAAATAAATAAATAAATAAATAACTATTTCTTTGCCACAAATTTTAAGTGAAGTTTCACAAACTAATTTCGAGAGGAGCATGTGATATGATTGAGCACGTCTGGCTTCTCATTGGTAATCAGTAATAATCCAATAAGAATAAGAATTCTCCAATAAGAATCCCCCCTTCCACCCCATCTCCTCCTTTTCCCCCCTTTTTCTAAGGGGAGCTCTCGAGACCTACCTGATCTCGGGTTCCCCTGATATGCTTATTGACCGACGGGAGCCTTGAGCTCAAGTATCTCCAAGCTCAGGGTTCTCTCCCGGGACAGCATGCCAAACCTGCTTAAATGCTAAGCATATCTAAGTGGGAACTCTTGAAATAATATGTCAAAACAAGCTAAATATAGCTGTATACTAAACATTTTTTTAACAAAACATTTCTTAAAAAAAAAAAAACAACAACACCAGTTAACTACACATAAATGGGAAGTTAATATCCTATATCCTGTTTAAATAATGGTTAAAGCAAAAGCAACTGGTGCTGCTTAAAAGACCAATCTGGAGCTCTTGAAAGCAGCAGGGCTGTGGGTGCATGAACAACTTTTTGTCTAATCTATTTGAAAGAGAACCGATTACACTAGTTGCATTTCCAGGCACGGTTGTTTCAAGCAAGGAAACGGGAGCGCGCACGTGTTTTAAACAGTCACGCGCATCACATCAGCTGTTGGCGGGAGTGATTATCCTCTCATTCGGTAATCAACCGGCTTTCTTTTGCCCGCACACGATTATATTTGTCAGTCATGCTGCTTCTCGATTCTAAGATCCCATT
The DNA here is from genome assembly GCA_903798205.1 of Danio tinwini. Lineage (NCBI taxonomy): Eukaryota > Metazoa > Chordata > Actinopteri > Cypriniformes > Danionidae > Danio > Danio tinwini. Next base: position 79,411 of record CAIGQZ010031614.1, on the reverse strand, counting down.
TGCACGAATACTGGGCCATCCTTATTGTCGAATCCTGCTTTTAAGAAAACTACAATTTAAAAATGATTTCCAACCAGCCAAAGTGGCTAGTGGAGGTGTCTGTCTAACCCGCCAGAGCTGAAATCTACCCGCATTTGGCGGGTTGGTGGGCATTAATGTAAAGCCCTGGTAGCAACTGATCTCTACATGAGAATATTTCCCATTTCACTCTGAGAATATCTTATTTTTTCCCTGTCACAGACCATAATGACTTGTTTGACTGTAAATACAAGCACCTCATAGCAATTACCCGTTGATACAAACACACACAAATGAGGCAGACAGTAATAAGTTGACGCTTCAATACAAACGTGGATGCAAACAAACTCCTCCTTTGTTTAAAGTAAACCAAAGCCAGCAAATTATGGAAATCAGCTTCATGAATTTATTTGACTGACACGGTTTGTTTACCTTTGCAGATTAAAGGCCGGCAATCTTTTGAAGCAGTGATGTATATGGAAATCATAGCTGTGTTGTGTGAAGTGTGACTCGCATCTGAAATAGTAAACATGTGGGACATTTGAGAATAATTTGAGCTTGTTTAGATAGCACTGCTTAAATTCTATATGTGTGCATCATAAATTAAGCATATTGCAGCAACTTTGCTTTACATTACACAGTGATATTAATATGTGCAAATTACAAAAAGCACTTTTCAACATATATTCTTAAAATGAGATTCACTTATCTCTGCTGTGATAATAAAACAAGTGAATAAATACATGAATGTGTTTAAATGTTAAAATACATTTTAAGTATAATAATAAATAATATTTATTATTATTACGTGAGTACTATAGTTACTACTGTAGTTTTTAAATTTAGTTTTCATTTAATCTTTAGTAGTTATTAATTTAGTTTAAAGTTGTTTGTATATTTTACATGTTAGTTAATAAATAAATAATATTATTTATTAATAAATAACTAATAGTTAGTTAATAATAATAAATAATCAAATCTAATCATGTATAATATCTTTTTTATATATCTATGTATATATTATATTTACAATATTTCAATAAAGAATTGTTAAAAATTGTAAAGAGAAATAATTTAAGGTATTTACATAAAATAAAAATAATATATATTTAAAAATGCATAAGACTTCAGACATTTATTAGCTTACTATATAAGTTTTGGTTAATCTTTTTTATTGAATTAACGTTTCGTAGAGTTTCTTTTATATCAGTTTTATGTTTAAAGACTTTTGACTGTTTTATAATTATAGCATTTTTATGCAATATTCCAAAATGCACATTAAAAATACGTGGATGGAAACATACCCTTTGGCAAATTCTGACACACTGTACATTTATTGTATTATTGATGTGAATTGTCCCTGTCAAATAAACCTGAAATAAATAACAACTAACAACGTGTTATTATTTACTAGGTATGCCAATACTAATGTAAGGCACTGTAAAACAAGCACCAGCCAAATGCATGTTTTAATCACAGTTCCGTGACGTAGACTCAGAGTTAACAGACAAAAGCCAGAGTCACTATAGGGAAGATTTCATAGCTGAAAGTGTAAAATCGCTCTTTGATTTTATTCGGCACACATCAAGTTTGGGCCAAAAGCTTTGGGGCGAGATTGGAAAACCCACTTCAGCACATTTAAGGCAACAAGTGAGGTGACGTCGCTGTCAAAACCCAGCAAATCCCATCAAATGTGGTTTGTTTTTGTGAGGAAAGTGAGCCAGAGGGAGGAAACTGATAGAGCGATGAAAGAAAGGAAATTGATTTGGTGCTGGTTAAATGTTAGCTGTTTCATCACATTAGCATGGCTAAAGGGCTTACTAGCAAATACATGCAAATGCACAGACATTCATTGTTGACCAGATTCATGGCTGACTACAAGCCAGATGATTACCTGGACTATAAAGACACCTCTCTGTTTCACACACACTGCTGAGTTTTGTATTTCTGTAACACCACAAGCGTTTCTTTGTCTAGTCTTTCCGTGTTTTAATGCTTGCCTTGTTTTACTGTTGATATTGATTCTTTGCCGCCTGTACTGACCAATTGCCTGTTTTTGACTACGATTTTCTGTATGCTTGTGTTTGCCTGTTTTGACTGTTGCCTGCCTGACTAATCTGTTTAATAAAAAAATGTGGATCCTCAACTCCGTTGTCCAGCATCCCTTTTCGTTACACCAACAAAGAGTCCAACAACAATATTTTTATAAAAATACTTCTCAACTCCTAATGATTGTGCACCAGGCTGTTAAAGGTTTCATGCACAATGAGAAATTAATCAAAAGGTCAAAAACATTTGAAAAAGCATTATAATATCTACAGCCACAAATAATCTTATCCAAAAGGGATCCCATTTCTCAATTTTTATTTTTTTTTAAACAGAAGCCATCTTAAACATCCTCAACTTTCCCCCCCAAGGAGCTCATTAAGGATAAATAATTTTAATCATTTTATGAAATTGACTGCACACTTCATGCGGTCAATGCATGCATGTACTGTAACTGAGCTAAAGAGAAAAAAAAATACTCAATTTAATTTTGATCATTTGATCAACCATTGTAATTTTCCTCTCCAGCAGGATAAAAGCAACAATTGGTTTCTCCTCTATTAGTGTGTGCAGGACAGGTGCTGCTCCCAGACGTACATCCAGCACTAAAAACTGCTCTGAATATCAACGAGGAGCTCTTAAAGAGAGTTGTGTTTTGGGGCTGAAAGTGTCCTGCTGTTCTGGACAGTGAATCTCAGAGCTGAACTTCCCTCTTCACGCCGCTGAATTAAACATCACAGCCACTGCTTTAGTGCTGTACATCGCTGAGGGACTGCATGCTGAGCACATCAGGTCTTAATAAGCCTCGCAAAGTTCATTCAGCAACAGGACCGCGATCCATTTCATGCAACAAGTGTGAAATGATCCTGTTTCATTCCGAACCTAACTATATTTGTTTATACGTCAACAACGAAAAAAGTCTTTTGTGCGCAGCAGGGCTGTATTTATTTGATCGAAAGAAAAAAGGAAAAAAATAATGAAATATTCATATTGATTGTTTTCGTTTGTTATATGTTTTAAAATGTAATTAATTTCCTGAGATGCAAAAATGAATTTCCAAGTAGAAATGGTCAAGAGTGTAAGAAACTTTGTTTCACTAAAGTTGTTTTTTAACCAAAATTACAGTAAAAAATTGTGAAATGTTATTTCAATTCATGACTGTTTTCTATTTTTACATATTGAAAGATGTAGCGTATTTCCTGAAATGTAAAACTGAATTTTCAGAGTAGAAATGGTCAAGAGAAGGAAGTCTCTTGTGCTATTTAAAGTAGTTTTTTTTATTAAAAATGCAGTACAAATTCTGAAAAAAAAATAATAATAATTTCATAATGAAATAAATTATTGTATAAAGTAAACAATAAGATATTTATCATGCTTCCAAAAATATTTTAAGTGTTATTATTTCATGTATTCATCAAAGAATCCTGTCAACATTTAATTATCAGGTCAGCGGCAGAATGACTTGAATAATCATGTGACTCTGAAGACCTGAAAATTCAGCTTTACCTTAAAGAAATATATTATATTTTAACACAAATGCCAAGAGAAAACTAATGTTTTAAATTGTAAAAAAAAAAAATCACAATTTTCACTGCCATTTTGGAACAAATGCACCCTGAGTGAGCAGAAAAACTTTAACAAATTTCTTTGTGTTAAGATAATATTTGCTCTAGCAGCTTTGTCCTGTTCATAGTAATGAATGGATTTTTTTCTGCAGTGTCTCGGCAGCAGCTCTCAGAGTTTCAGACAAGATGAATAATGTGTGTTTGCAGTGTAAAGAAACGCTCATCAAACAGTGTTGGTGTCTTTATCTGAGTCTCTGTGTGTTGCAGAAGCTCCAGGTTACGGATCATACAGAAGTCCTTCTCAAAAGTAAAGTACACTGGTTTTTCTAGTATTAATGTATGTTGTTGAAGCACCAGCTGCAAGATGAGAAACAACATCACCTTTGGGAAAAGCACATCTGGAAAAAGCTCATATTTAACGTTTGCTTTTCTCTCTGGACAAGCAGCAATTCTGCCTGCGGCGGCTGAACAAACCTCTGAATAAATATGTGACTTTGCGATTGTGGTTAAAATCAGTCTTGCACAACTCTACTAGATATGACCGCATCAGAGATTGTAGTACGGCTGAAATCTGTGATGTTTTTTGTAAAAAGTGAACACAATCAAAAATGATTTATTTAATGGCGTAATAAACTGTGGAACATGGCAGGATTTATAAAAGCAGAAAATGTATTGCATAAGACTTTTGAAATATGAGGTTATGTTACTGAGGTCACACTTTACAGTAAGATTTCATTAGTCAAATGTTAATGTATTTGCTAACATGAACTAATAATGAACAATCTTGTGCAGAATTTATTCATGCATGTAACATCAGATAATGCACTGAGTTAACAACTTACTTTTATTAACTAATGTTAACAAAGATAAATAAATACAGCAATAGATGTAATGCTCATGTATATGTACATAATAAAGAGTACTGCTGTTTGATCATTTAGTTTTACAAAATTAAAAAGTGCAAAGTACTAAAACAACTGAAACCAAATAAAGTAATACTTATAAATAAACATTAATTAATTAAAACCATGTATCCACATAAAAAAGTTACTTACAGTAAGTTACTTTGAATATTACTATACTAGCAGACAAAAGTTTTAAAACTTTTGATAATCAAATGATTAAAAGGAAAACTTAGCATTGCATCACATTAAGTTACATTATGAAAATACTTTTAATAGTAAATCATTGTTTTGAATATTACTATATTACTTAAACACAAAACCTAAATCATAAAAGTATAATTCAAAATATTAAGCACACAAATAAGGTGTATCTCTTATCATTTATTTTACCTGGATTTTTAATTAATCAATTAATCAATAAAAACACACCATAACTTAATCTGAATCTTTAATATGTGATCTTGGACCACAAAACTAATTTAACTTTACATGAGTATACTATATTATATGGCAATAGTTAAAATTACATTGTTATAATTACATAGTTTTTGATTTTTCTTACATGCCAATAATTGTTAGAATGTTAAATATAAGTAAATATCATGTTGCATGTGGACATTTAGTACATTTCATCCTGTAAATATATCAAAACTTAACTTTTGTTTAGAAATATGCATCGTTAAGAACGTCATTTGGCCAACTTTACAGGTGATTTTCTAAACATTTACATTTTATTGAACAAAATTTATTCTGTCAAGAGCAAATCTATATGTGTCTATATCCAGAGTAATCTTATGCAGTTACCATGGTTATCAGGAATATCAATTATGAATCACACGAGCATGTCCGTATGTGAAATAATAATGCTATTTTGAGGGATGTGGTCTGTGCTTGTCTCTCAGGTTCATCTTTACTGCACATTTAATAAGGATGAATCCTAGAAAATCATCTGAAAATCGAAAGGATATAATATATTATGCAAAAAATATATATAAGAACTATCTAGTTACATTTTATATTAATGTATATATATATGACCAAGCATATACTAGCAGACAAAAGTTTTAAAACATTGCAGTATGCAATCTTTTAATGATCAAATGATTAAAAGGAAAACTTAGCATTGCATCACATTAAGTTACATTATGAAAATACTTTTAATAGTAAATCATTGTTTTGTATATTACTATATTGTCACCCTATAAATGCAGCCTTGATGAGCCCAATATTTGTTTCCAAAACATTTTTCAATAGTCATATTTAATAAAAAAATTATATTTAATTGAAGCAAATACACTTTTATTTATTCATAGGTAGATAAATAAGAGTGTGTAACTGTTTTAAAAATAAATATCTTTCCTATTTTTCCATACAAACAAAATACACATACATGCATATTACATATAAAATATTTTTTCATTATGATAATACATATTAGGAAAAGTTAATATGTCTATTTGATCTAAGATCGAAATTTCATTCATATTTACATAAATGTACATTTGTGAATGAAAAAACTTGTTTGTGTGTTTATGTGTGTATTATTTATTTATTTTTTACTATCATATGATCCTGATAAAGAATAAAGTGGTCATTTGCATATGACCGAGATAAAATCATGTCATTGAGTGATTTGGTCTTTATTACAGTGTTCATAAGAGCTGAATTCAATGAAACACACTAAATGAACGTCCTCAAAATTAATCTGCAGATCAGCAAATGTCTTTCAGATGTCGAGGAGATTCTGCTCTCCGTTTGCTCTCATTAAAACTCTGTGTTTCATTCTTGCTTGAGCGGCTCAGGAAATTACTTTTGGGATGAAAATAAAGTAATTACACTTTTGCTGTCCACAGTGGCAAGAATTCAGATGTGTCTGCAGCTCAAATCTGAGGCATTGCTGTCCTGTTTCTGCAATGCTCTATTAATAAACATAAAAAAAAGTTTGTTTCTGTACAGATTCACAGTGACCAAAACTAATGAATCATTTACGCTCATACAAATAGTGTCAGATTATATAGCAGAATTTATTGCATAAATATACATTAAATTGACAATATTTTAATTAACTATTTTACAATTATTTTAGTATATTAAATTAATTTTAATATTTTAATTGTAATAAATGTACAATAAAGTTACTTTTAATCATTTAAATAACTATTTTTTATTTGCATTTTAGAATAATTCAAGAAAACATTCATATTTTTTAATATATGTCATTCTGTTCATTCATTCATTCATTTTCTTTTCGGCTTAGTCCCTTTATTAATCTGGGGTTGCCACAGCGGAATGAGCTGCCAACTTATCCAGCATATGTTTTACGCAGCGGATGTCCTTCCAGCTGCAACCCATCACTGGAAAACATCCATACACACTCATTCACACACACACACACACTACAGACAATTTAGCTCACACAATTAACTTATAACGCATGTCTTTGGACTTTGAACATGCAAACTCCACACAGAAATGCCAACTGATCCAACCGAGGCTCGAACCAGCGGTCACTGCACCACCGTGACACCCAATACAAATTATATAAATTCATATTATTAACTACAAACAGTTCATTTCATTCTTATTATATACTTAAATATCTAAAAAAAAATAGCACTCGATGTTTACTAGCAACTGAAGTTAGCATAAAAACTCTTTATATCTTATTTGACTTCCCTAATGTGTTGAATTTCTGAGTTGAACAGATATTCAAGTGATAAAAAAATTAGTACAGAAAGTAATCAGTTAATTCTGAGAGCCTAAACAAGCCCTGGGCTAAAAACATAAATGAAGAAATGATCAGATGAGGAATATCTCAGCGTGTCCAACCAGCTGCTAGCATTAGCATCTAAGTCTCCATACATAATAGCACATTTCCCCTTATCTTTTTCTCTGTTTGTCAGTGTGTCGTCTGTGTTTCTGAAAGTGTCGAGAGCAGATGCGTAACACCGGAGACAAATGATTGATTCACAACAGCGCAACATTTGCTTCTTATTTCCATCAATGTCGGCCTGAGGTTGTACATTAGCCTGTTAGCGACTGAGTTTAAGCGAGGTGAACTCAGCAACGCAATACGCCGATTAGCTTCATTATCAGGCCTGTTTGCAATTAAGCTACAAACGAGAGTTACAGGGCTTTGATCATGAACACATGTCTAAGAGCTTCAGGACCGACCTGCAGGAACCGGCACTGAAACACATTTCACTTGATTTATTGGCAACAAAAGAAGCAGATTTGTAGTTAAAACGAAAAACTGTTGTTTTTTATTTATTCAAAAAAATATTTTATTCCACTGTATCTTACAGGAACTGAAATACTAAACATTTGGCTATATTTAACATATTAACAATATAATTATTAATAATAATGTATGTGTATATATACAATGATATAAATACAGATATTTATTATGTATTAAATATTTATTTTGTATTTGTTTAATTATAAATGTTAATTTTGCTTATTACATTTAAAATGTTTACTAGGTCCTGACACTCTGTGGTCCCGTGGCACTAGGCATGGGCCGGTTTAAGATTCTGACGGTATGATAACCTTGGATAAAAATATCACGGTTTCACGGCATCACGGTATTTTGATTACTGCTGTAAAATACTGTATATTCTGGGTAAAAAAAACAAAAAAAACATTTTTCTCTTTGAAAACAATAGATTTTATTTTTTGAAAGATTTATATTATTTTTATAGAAGTAAACATGTCAGGCTAAATCATTCCAATGAATGAGATTTCTGCTGTCTTAATTAGTTTCAAAAATACACATTTCTTTACAATTTAAAACGGCATCTTTGGATATTTTTTTCTGCGGGAGATGCTGTTGTCCTAAAAAAATAAAGCAAAAAAAAATGTAAATAAAAAAATCTTACACATACCTTAGGAACGGTATTACAGAAAATTTTGACGGTATTAAAACCCTGACTTTTTCAAACCGCAGTATACCTTGAAAACGGTTATCGTCCCATGCCTACATGGCACTTCTCGTAAAGATGAAAAAATATTTTTTTCCACTGCTTGTCAATAATTTAAGGAAGAATATTATTCTTTTTTTATCTTTTTCACTTCTTCATATTGATGACACAAATCAGAAGTGTTTTGGATTGACTCATAGAAACCAATAACGCCCCATTCACACGGGGCGTCAGCTTCAACAGCTTCACTTTGAATGGGTGACGTCAGGCGTTGCTGAACTGCATTGTGGATCCATCGGCGCAGCTTCAGAGGCGTTGCTCGCTGCAAAAGTTGGAACTTGCTCAACTTTTCCAGCGGCGACGGAAGCGTCAGCCAATAAGATCGCTGTATGCAAATGCACCTGCTCAGACAGTGGCCTATTGCTGACTAATTCGATCGTCACAGCAGCGTCAGCCTCCGATTCAGACACGCCCTCTGTCAAGCGTTAATGCTGACGCCCCGTGTGAATGGGGCGTAATTCTAATCTCTTTACATTGGATTTTTTTTTTACAACAGCAAACACTCTGCATTATGGCGGTGAGTTTTGCCAGCAAACTCAAATTAATGTTTACAAAATGAAAAAATGTACTTTGACCAAACAGTTAGTCTCCTATTAGAACATTAATTAATCAACAGAATTAATTTATCTCATAAAATGCATTACTTTGGAGTCCATATAATATTGGAAATATGCATGACCATATGAATTATGAATGATGCTAATGCATGTCTTTGTCTTTGGAGCACTCTGTGTCCATATCTGTATGATCTATAGTACATCAGAGGGACGAAGTGCACTCGGGGGAGTTTGTTTAGCGCTTTCAGATGTGACTGTCGCTAAAAACAGCTCTTTGAAGCCTTCTGTTTACTGCTGACCCAAGAGCAACACACTTCGGAAGTCTGCAAGTGAGCTCTGAGCTTCTTTGCTTCTGCCATTTCTGAGTTTACATTTCACAATTCTGGGTTTACGTAAAAATATTTCCAAGATGACATAAAATTTTTAATTCTAAATTTACATTACTCAATTCTTAGCTTACATCTTACAACTTTACAAAATTCTTACAAAATTACATATCACAGTTCTGACTTTACATCTCACAATTTTTAAGTTCACCTCTTGCAATTTCCAAGTTTTCATCTCACAATTCTGACTTTAACTTTCATTATTTACAAATTTACATCTCACAACACGTTTACATTTAGTTTTTTTTACTTTACATCTTGCAATTATCAAGCTTACTCCGCAATTCTGATTTTAAAGCTTGTCAGTTCCAAATTTTCATCTCGCAATTCAGACTTTACATCTCACAATTGAGAAGTATACACTTTTGATTATATTGAGTTTACATCTATACATTTCGCAATTGCCAAAAAAATTCAGTTGCAATTGCTTTTTTATTTTGTGATGAATTTTTTTTTTGCAGAAGTATAAAACAAGTGATGGCTTATTTTTTGTCTTCACAAGGGCTTTAAACTTTATTAATGAGTTTTCCAGAGGTGTTGCATAGCAGAAAGTCTTAAACTCAGACCAAATGAAGTGATTCCACCATGTTTCCAGATGTGTCCCCATCCCATCTCTTTCCTCTCCTCATAGCCCAAACTGGACTTCAAGCCACAGCTTTTCAACAACACATTACAGTTCAACAGCCATGCTTTGAACATGCACTCTCTTTTAGACTATAAGAATACAGTTTAATGGAGAAAACGTGACACTTCAAAGCAGATGCATTAGTGAAACCATGTCTGCAAGGCTCTGTGCCCATTTGTTTGCACATTAATGTGATAAGCAAAAAAATTAGTGCATTACCTTTTATTGCTCTGGGTTTAATATGCACCAGCTGCTTTGTAAGAAATTCTTATTAAGAGAAACAGGATTAATGATAATCTTTATCTATGCGCCGCCAGGGATTTTCAATATTATCTTTCTGCTAAACAAAAGAGACAGATTATGAGAGCTCAGACCAAGATGTGTTATGAGACATGACAAAGTGGCTCTGACAACTGTCTGTTTCCATCTGAGATTTGATGCAGATGTGTTTTTGAAGTGCTCCTCGTTGCCCCTGACCTTTAACCCTCTCAGAATCAGATTTCATGTTTAGCTGGTCAGTTCTTTGAAAAATAAGTCTGGTTAAATTTTTCTCTGTAAACACTAGAGATGGTTGTGCATGAAAATCCCAGTAGATCAGCAGTTTCTGAAATACTCAGAACAGCCCACCTTGCACCAATCACTATGCCACATTCAAAGTCACTTAACTTTCTTCCCCATTCTGATGCTCGATTTGAACTGCTGCAGATCATGTTGACTATGTCTATATATCACCATACATAACTGTTTCATTCATATTAAGATTAATGTACATTTGTTAATAAAAGACTATACTTTATGTTATTTAACTACTGTGGTCAAATAGCATAGCTGCAATCTAAATAACTACATTGACGTATTAAAAGTCAGTAATAACATGTTAATTGGTCAGCTTTTTGAATAGATTCACTAAATCAGATGGTTTAAAACAGATTCAAATTTGCATAAATTATGAACAAACAAGCCATAAAACCAAATTTTACAACAACTACAGTGGTTGTGGTTGTTATTTGAATTGATTAGGTTATTTTAAAGATAAATTCTAAAGACTATAGATTTCCCCAAGAAGACAACTGCATATTTTATCCAAAAATGGCACCATTTACTAAACATTGCTTTTTTTCACACAACCTGTGTTCATCCTTCCTCTCACTGATCAACTCAGTGACCTGAAACTGATAAACACATCTATGTGCACACATGCATTTATACATACGTGCACATTTTGTAAAGTCCAATAGATGCTATGCACCATAAACACTGAGATGATGGTGTATCATTCCCACAATGTCTCCTATAACCCTCATCGAAGCGAGGAGAGAGTGGAGAGATGGATGCTCCTCTGAATGTGTCCTGACAAGATGGGCCACGGCTGATTTGGTATTTAGAGGGTCTCTCACCTTGAGGGGCAAGGTATTTGCTCTCACGGGCCAAACGTACAGCATCTCCAAACATCCAGACAGGTGCTGCGTGGTCCTGAATTTAACACTACTCCGCATGAAAAGCCTATCATATCATTTCCTACAATGGTAATTAATGTGGAATGTTAGTTTTTCCAGCACAAATTAGCAGTCAGTGTTGATTTGCGTTATGACAGGAGTGCAAGTGATGGGTTTTCAAGATGATGCAGTCCAATATATTGGCTTTAACCTTTAAATCTTTATAATAAAAATGGCCTTGAAGTACCTTAATCATGTCCCTAAAGAACCAACACTAAAAGAATTTGTATAAATGGACCCTTGGGGGTTAAATGTACAGGAAATTAGTTGTTATAATCTTCGAAATAAATCATATTTTCTTGAATATTTGCCAACGTGAATAGAACAGGATACTAAAATACTGAGAATAAAACAAAAAGCTGGCTATCAATAAGTTTTTTTAAGAATTCTCATCCTTATTAAATATATTTTAAATAGATTTATCAATATAACTAATTTAAAAACTCAATGTTTTAAATGTTTTAAATGAATCAATCAATTGCAAACCTGGGTCAGAAAAACTGAGGTGTTAAGGAATCATTCTAAAAGATTCAAATATTTTCTAAAGATGTGTTAAAAAGAGACTCTGAGAACATTTACTGAACTGGAAAAAAGATTCACAAACCTATGAATTAATCAGTTAAAAAGAATCAAATAACTGACTCAGGAGTTCTGTTAATATTAGATCACTGTTAAAAGGCAAGAACTTTTGAGTGGAACTAAACCAGAATTATTTCATTCCAAAGCACCAGTCCTGCCTCCCAAAACTGACCCATTGGCATGTCTAAATGAGAAAGAACTCATGTTTATTACATGAGTTTGTCGTCTTCAGATGGAGCCCTGCAGACAGGCTTTGCTAGGTGTTGTTGGGCTGCGCCCCTGGTGTCTCTAATCTCTGTGATTAAAGTTGACTTAGATCATTGCCTTCGGTCCTGCATGGCTGCAATGCATAATCATCTGTTTTCATCTTTTGGCGACAGGCTTGGCAGAACCATCAAGAGGTTCAGTCGGCAGGACTCTTGCTTTCTTCTGTATGAGATGCATTAGCATTCAGACCAATGATAGCTGTGGATGTTGGCTGCCATAGTGAACAGCACTGGTGAGATCGTTCAATTGGCTATGACTGATAATGTGAATCCAACATGAACTGGGCAAGTCTACAGGATGCTCAAAAGGACTCAATAGTCTTGATTACCATTTTTCAGCTAAATAGCCCATTCTATTTCCCCAAAGTTCAGAACTTTAAACAACAAATCATTTTTGTGGCTTTGATTTTTATATGTGTTTCTATAGTGTTGCTAAGATGTTTCAGATGTTTTTAGGTGTTGTTATGCCATTGCTAAGGTGTTTTTCCAGTATTGCTTTAAGGTTTCTAACAATGTAAAGTACTTTTGGTTTGTATGCAGTTGCTACATTGGTACAGTACTGGTATTTTCTGTATTGCTAAGGGGATTGCTAAATTGTTTCTGGTGTTTTTAGTGTGTCTTTCATTTATTCACCACTGTCCATTGCCTCAGAACTAGCAAACCTATTCACCCTCACCTGAGTTCTAATCTCTTCCACCATGACACAGACCAAAAAACATCCAATACCTTTGAGAAGCTAAATAAGGCAGGCTCATTGAGAAGTATTCCTCACCAGATTCAATTGCATCATCATTTACTGTCCAAATTCCTAGAATGGCAAAGCAGGTGCCCTCTCCAGAATGTTTTCTCCAGACAATCCCAGTGAGCCTAAGCCTATTGTCAGTTCCATCCAATGGAACCTAGATGATGATATCCATGCTGCCACTCTCTATGAGCATGCCTCGACAAAAAGCCTAGAAGGAAACCCTTGATGTACCATCAGCTTGTTGTAAACACCTTCTGGGCAAAGTTCACAAGGTTTTGTATCTAGACACCTAGCCAGCAGAAGATCTATTTTGTTCCTCCAATGCTAGTATTGGTAGCCCAGTATGACCCCACACATCAGATCACAGTGGACACCAGTGGTCAGCACAGTAGTTCACTCTGTGCCATGTCAAAAACACCTCAACATTGGCCTTCAGGTAAACTAGTTCCACTCCCCATGCCGCAACGATCCTGGTCCTATTTCAGAATTGACTGTCATAGACCTACCTAACCCTGATTGTAAGACCTACTGGTTGCAGTTGATGATTTTCTAAAGCATGTAAGATCATTTCCCTCTGCCCAATCCATCTTCACTCATGTCCTCCAAAATTTTGCTCTCATAGAGAAGGTTGTGACAGACTGGGGCACAAAGTTCTATTATATGTATGGCAAGCTTTCTTCAAACTCCTAGGCATCTCTGTTAATTTCTTTTCTGTTTATCACCCACAGGCAACTCACCAGATTGAAGATACAGGAACTCTGACAGTAACTCTGGTCATACTGCCATGACAACCAAAACATCTGGATCAGTTTCCACCTGAGGGCTAAGTATGCACAAAAGTCTCTAAGACACCACTTGCAAAGATACCCCCCTGTTTATCACCAGACTTTACTTGGTTACCAGCCATCGCTGTTCCCCTGAATGGAGGAACCCTCCAACATTCCAGCTGTTGATCATTGGTTCAGAGAGTGTGGGACTCAGCTTATACCCATTTACAGAGAGCAGTGTGAAGAACTAAGAGGTTTGCAGATCCTTGAAGATCTGACATGCCAGACTCTCTGAGCTGAGATTAATTCCCCTCCTCATGAAGTGCTGAACAAATTATCTGTCTATGTGGTAAGGGAGATCCTGGATTCGCGATGCCAGGGCTCATCTAGAATACCCAACTTGATTTGGAAAGGGGTGGCAAATTTGCCTGTTCTCCTCATGTTTGCGTGGGTTTCCTTCAGGTGCTCTGGTTTCCCACACAGTTAAAAGGTGTGCTAATGGTGAATTGGGTAAAACTAAAACTGTCTGTAGAGAATGAGTGTGAGTGTGAATGAAAGAGTGTATGGGTTTGTCCCAGTGATGGGTTTCAGCTAAGAAGGTATCCACCACATAAAACATGGGTCATTCCTTTGTCCTGAAGGATAGTGAGTGAGTGATTGGGAAGATTATAGTCTGGAAGAGAGATCCTGGATTCCCTGAGATGACATGCTTGACCAGGCACTACTAGAAAAATTCCATCATACTCATCCCAATCGTCCTGGTATTGTAATATGGCATCAGGAGCCGCCCTTTGTAGAGGGGGTAATGTCAGGCATTCACCACAGTTCATTTCCTCACCTGAGACATGGATGGCCCAATTTTGTATTTTTTAGTTTTTGCTTTAGCATGTTGCTAAGCTGTTGATAAGTTATTGAAAATAGTATTATTAGGAACCACACTTCTTTTCCATGAGTTCCACTTGATTTAGTAGTTTTTTTTTCTTTTAAATACAAGATTTAGTATTCATTTTACTCTACTGAAACGCTGAAAAGAAAATAATTCAGTTCTAAATGGTGTGCTACCCTGGTGTTTAAAGGCATCTGCCATGCCACTAGGATTGACTCTTCAGGATCTCAAATGATGCTCCTCTGCAGCCTTTCACCTGGAGTGATGTGAAGTAAAATCAAACAGTGATTCTGAAGGAAGTACAGAGAGCCAGTGGTGGTTTGTTACGTGTCAGTGTGTCGACGCAAAGCACAGCTGGTGATGAAGTGCACAGCTATAATGCAGCTCTAGGCTAAAAATAGGATGAGTGTTTCACTTCTACATGCACTACATATGTGCAGTCCCCCATGGTATGATGAGAATGAGGTCAGGAATGAAATAATGGAGACACCAACTTTAAGAGTCACTCATTTACCCGAGACACCTTAGTCAATGAGATGCCTAGACAAAACAGATCAAACACGTGGACTGTCAGGTCCCACTAGAGCATGACCCAGGATTCACAATACAACAAGTTTTTTCATTTTGAATGTGTTACTATGCAGTTGATAATGTGTCCTGTGGGGTTGCAAATTTTTTCTGAGTCTTGTAAGTGACTCTCTATGTGGTTGCTATGGTGTTGTAAGTGAATTAAATTTTGTAGTGTGTTGCTATGGTGTTCTGGTTGTGCTCTGGTACTATGCTGTTATAGTTATAGGTTTCTTTGAGTTTTCAATACATTTTGAGAATGCATTAGGTAACATTTTCTAGGTGATTTTGTTATTTTAGTGTGTTGCTATGCAGTTTTCAATGCATTTTGAGAATGCATTAGGTAACATTTCTAGGTGATTTGTTATTTTTGTGTGTTGCTATGCAAGATAATGACTTAAACACAATCACATTTCAGTGGAGAATGAGGCAATATTCCCAAAGCAACCAGCATCATTTATGGTTTAATATGCATCCTGTACCTGTGGTCAATCAAACTTCATTTTAACATTCTGAGCACCTCAGCCAATTCACAACTTTAGATTTCAGAACTTTCTCCTCATCAGACAGCTTGATCCTAGATTGCTAAAGCTCAAATGGCCAATATAAGCAGCTTAAATGGCTTTCTCACTTGATCTCAACAAACAAAATGAATGAAGACGATTGGATACACAGCATCTCAGTGGGCGGGACTTGTATCTATCAGAGAGACAAGTGTCAGTGGAAATTCAATCCATGTTCATCACCTTAACTGCAACAATATACTCTAATTTAGAGAAGAAAATGAAGTAATCTCTGGGTTTCTCCTTGACTTTGTGCATTTTTAAGAGGCACAATTGCACTTGCAGAGACTGCATGGATGCGATGCAGTTGCCAAGGCAACCTCACCAGGCAGCCGAGTGTGAGAAAAAAAGTGAAGGGGACTGACTTTACTCTTACATGGGAACACAAATATTCTGTTGAAGGTTATTTGAAGACAACACCTCACTTCAAGCACTGACGTTATACTATTACCACTCTTTATGTACATTAGATCAAGTAGATTTTCTGAGGAGAATGTTTGCTGGGTTCTCTGGTGCTTTTTATTGTGTTACTAAGATGTTTTGGGTAGTTTTTATGGTGTTCCTCTGTGGTTGCTAGAGTGCTGTTTTGTAGCTTGTTTCTATGCTAAGGTTGGCTTACAGTTTATCGATATGCAGCTGCTAAGTTAGTTTGGTTGGTTTTATTGTGTTGCAATGCAGGTACTATGGTGTTGTGGGCGGCTTTTATTGTGTTGCTCAGTGATTGCTTGGGTGTTGTGTTTTGTGGCTTGATTGTGTTAAGACCGGCTTATAGTTTATTGATATTTGGCTGGTAAGTTAGTTTGGTTGGTTTTAGTATGTTGCTGCACAGTTGCTAGGATGTTTAGTGGATTTCAATGTGTTTCTATGCAGTTGCAGTCATGCGATTTTTGTTGCACTGATATGTGGTTTCTAAGTTAGCCTGGTTGACTTCATTGTGGTGCTATTCAGATACCAGAATGTTTTGTGTGGCTTTTACTGTGCTGCTGTGTGGTTGCTAGGGTTTTGTGTTTTGTAGATTGTTTCTATGCTAAGATTGGCTTATAATTTATTGATATACAGCTGCTAAGTAAGTTTGATTGGTTTTCATTGTGTTGCAATGCAGTTACTAAGGTGTTGTGGGTGGCTTTTACTTTGTTGCTCAGTGATTGCTAAGGTGGTGTGTTTTGTGTCTTAATTCTGTTAAGATTGGCTTATGGTTTATTGATATGCAGCTGCAAAGATAGTTTGGTTGTTTTTAATATGTTGTGTTGCAGTTGCTATTGTCTGGTGTTTTTCAGTATGTTTCTATGCAGTTGCCATCATGCTGCACTTGTATTTTTAGCGCATTGATTTGTGGTTAAGCTAGTCTGGTTGATTTCATGGTGTTGCAACGCAGGTACTAGGGTGTTGTGGGTGGCTTTTACTGTGTTGCTCAGTGATTGCTAAGGTGTTGTGTTTTGTGTCTTAATTCTGTTAAGATTGGCTTATAGTTTATTGATAAGTAGCTGCAAAGTTAGTTTGATTGTTTTTAATATGTTGCGTTGCAGTTGTTAGTGTCTGGTGATTTTTTTCAGTGTGTTTCCAAGCAGTTGCTATCATTCTGTACTTGTGTTTTTAATGCAATGATTTGTGGTTAATTTAGTCTGGTTAATTTCATTGTGTTACAGTTACTGAGATGTTCTAGATTTATTTTACTGTGTTGCTCAGTAATTGTTAGGGTGTTGTGTTTTGTAGCTTGCTTTTATTGTGTTGCTATGTGGTTCATAAGGTATTCTATGAGTTTTTATTGTGTTGCTCTGTAATTGCTAGGATGTTGTGTTTTGTAGCTTGTTTCTATGCTAAGACTGGCTTATAGTTAGTTTGGTTGTTTTTTGTGTGTTTCTATGCAGTAGCTAAGATGTCTGGTGGATTTCAGTGTGTTTTCATGCAGTGGCAATCATGCTGTACTTGGTTTTTAGTGCACTGACATGTGGTGGCTAGGTTAGCCTGGTTGGTTTCATTGTGTTGCTGTTTAGATACCAGGCTGTTTTGGGTGGTTGCTAGGATGTTGTGTTTTGTAGATTTTGTAGTTTCTTTTCTGTTAAGTTAGTTTGGTTGTCTTTAGTGTGTTGCTATTCAGTTGCTAGGGTGTGTGGTGGTTTCCATGAAGCTGCAATATGTTTTAGCACATTGATATGTGGTTGTTGTTAGTCTGGTTGGTTTTATTGTGTTTCTATAAAGTTACTAGAGTATTTTGGGTGTTTTTATTGTGTTGCTTTGTGGTTGCTAGGGTGTTTATGGTTTGTAGCTTGTTTTGGTTTGTTAGCTTGCAGTTACTTAATTCTGGTGTTTTTATGCAGTTGCAATAATGTTGTACTTTGGTTTTTAGTGCGTTGATATGTGGTTGCTAACTTAGTTTGGGTGTTTTTTTACTGTGTTGATCTATGATTGCTATGCTGAAATTGATTTTAGTGTATTGACATCTGGTTGCCAATTTAGTCTGGTTGTTTTTATAGTGTTGCTATTTGGTTTATGCTGCCATGCATTTGTGGTTGCAATTGCAATTGTTAAGTGATTTGTATTGTGTTGCTATGCAGTTGCTGATGCAATTGCAATTGTTAGGTGATTTATTTTGTGTTACTATGCAATTGCTAGGAAATTCTGAGTTACTTACTCAGTGTCTGTGATATTTGTATTCACCTGTTGCCTAAAGTTATAAATGCTACCAAGCCAGGCCAAAGTTAGCATTGGGGTTTTGTTCAAATCACTAAGCCTAGGTGTGAGCATAAGTAACAGTGTTGTTTGCCTTTGCAAACACAGCTAAACACAACCTGTCTTTTGTTCTCAGAATGGTGCTATTGCAGTGTCATGTGGATTACACACTAGCAGCGGTTAATTGCAGTGTACCGTGTGATGCCATCAATGGCTTTTGGAAACATTGGTATTAATGTTCAGTCCACGTCTGACATCCTGTGCTTGGCACTCAAAATGATGGGTCGCGAGTGACTCTACTCCCAACGTGTAATCAGCTGTGTGTCGCCACAGAGCTTCATAGCGTCTCTTCATATTAGCTTGCAGCGGTGAGCGCTTCAAGAGCCAATTGGAAAAGTGTCAAGAGTCAACATTCATACCACAGCCTTTGCTCTCTGAGGGAAAGCACACTCAATGGGTCACGTCACAAGGCTTCATTGAGGCTGATCTGGCGCTAGCACCAGGCCATGAGCTTTAGCACTATATTTTCTGCTAATCTGTTGTTGACTGTGATTTCTCCTGTAAGCACGTGAAGTTGCATGCTGGCTGAGAATGTGGCCTTGCAGGAGATTTCATACAACTTTGTTTACAATGGTTGGCTTCACCAAATTGTCAATAAATAAAGAAGTAAATGCTATATTTAGCATGGTTTTCAGCTCTCAAATTCCCAACTCTGTCTCTCTTGATTACTGATGGTTGTTCAACAGAAAAGTTTTAATGTGTTTCAGCAGACCAAATTTAGCCTTTTTTTTTTTAGCAAAGCCATCTATGTATAGACATCTATTAGACACAAAATTGCTTGGTAGGCTTGGTCAGAACTCTTTTTTTAAGTTTTTCGCTTAGCGACTTCAGGTCAACTGCAAACAACCAAGCACAAGTCTGCATGTGTTTGGCTTCACATAGATGAGGTGCTGCCAAGCATATGTTCAACACCAGAGTTCTCACACTTGAAACACGGGCACATGCTGGCATGCATCAGACTGGAAGAGCTGGCAACATCAACAAACAGCTAGAAGCAATTGTTATTCAGGGAGTTTCCAAGGAAACACACTGGCAACATAGTTCCTTTGTTGGCATCTAGAGATGTGAAACCTGTCCATGGCTGTCATTAGCAGCTTCTGAAGAGATTTCACTGCAGGTTTTCATTCCTACACCTTTTAAAAAATGACTCTTCCACTCTGTGTGACAGTGGAGATTTCGCTTATACCGCAGTAGATATATTTGGTCACACCTCAAGTAAACACTAATCATACTCTTCTGCTCAGTTTCTCTGATGTCTCAACATCTCGGTACGGCAGTGATATGAGGCGACATGTTTGTTTTCTATCGCTGTCTCTGTGTGTAAGTGTGCTGACTCTGAATGCTAGACTTTTTTTAGTCCAGGATGTTCTGCTCCAGTTCCCAGAAGAAAAAATAAAAAGCACTTTGTGAATGTAGGCGATTGTAGCTGAATATACCCTTGTCTTGAGTCCCTTGTATATGCTATTGGAGTCTCTCTATGCTGTTTTTTGTGGTCCTGAAAATGTTAAATAATGGAAATTAAAGCTAAAAAAAATAAAATTGTGTCTTGCTGCTTTTATTTCAAAACCTTTCTGGAGTAGACCAAGGTTTTGGTATATATTCATGCCTTTACTTTCAGAAAAGTGAATAGCCTGAAATATGAACCAAATTCATGATACAGATACTTTAAAGCATGAATTGAAACAGAGAACCAAAATATAATAAACTATAAATTGCATGTTGGAAACTTGAATAAATAATGTTTAGAGACATATATGTTCTTTTGACATATATATTCTTCTGGAGAAAGCCAAAACAACATGAAGAACAACACTCTTCATGAGTGAATCATGAGTCTTTCATTAAATTGATTTGCTCACAAACACTGACTTATTTAACTAATAATAAACAATTATCTCAGCTGATTAGATTGAAAACACTGAATTACTCAGACAATGTCAAGTAAAGCAAAGCCTGAATGTTGCTGTGATTCTAGAACACTCATCGTCCTGTCCTTAAAATTATACATTTTTATATAAGATGCCTTTATTTTGCAATGTAAAAAAACAGCCATACCTGTGTAACATAAACACATGGACAAGGATTTTGTACAAGAGGTTAAAGTTGAGCACTACTGGGATCTCAGGACACTGAAGACCTTTCCTGGCCTAATCAAAATGCAGCGACTTCATCCTTCGCCAGCACAACCTTTCTCAGCCTTTTGCAGTGTTTTGCCATCTGCATTGATTTCCGTTTGATTTCCACATTTTATTTTCATCTTCCTAACCTCATCCATGGCTCATCTCACAAATAAGATGCTAAATAAAAACTAAGCCTATTTTATGACCATTTAATTTGGGTTGAAATGCGGCTTGAGCATGTACTTGACAAGTTTTGCAGGATTCCTAATGTGTTCATTTATCAAAATATTTTCTGAAGGGCAGGTTTTTGGGGTGTTTTTTTTATGCATCTATAATCCTTCAGATGGAGGTGAACAGTCCATTGCGCTTCATCACTGTAAATGGCACCTAAAGTATTTATCCGCTCTCACTCTTAGAGCTGCATCTCAGCACCTTTTTCATAGATATGGAGACTGACCTAGCAGATGTGCTGGAAAAATCCATCCATTTACGTATGACCTGCAAGGCCAGGGTCATGTAATGGTGTGCTGGTTATTTTAGCTATTTTGGATGCATCCGCATGTTGCGTTAGTCAGTGTTGACTCAACATACTGTCAAACACAGCAAAATGATGTGTGTATTTTTGTGTATGTGTAAATATAAATTAATGACATTTGTTAAAAAGTGATGATTTTGCGTAGTAATAAAACAAACGACCATCGTTATGAGTCGTTCATTCAATTAATTTGAACTAATTTAGCAAAACAAGTGACAAAGTTTATGAGTGAGTCACTAGCCGGGTTTCCATCCAAACATTAAGAAAATTATAAAGTTAGCAAAAATAAATAAATAAAATAAGCTTTAGGAGCATTTCCATAAAGTTATTATTATTATTATTGAGTCACATGGGTGTAATGTTTATTCTGTAAATTTGTTTTCTATCTCCTATTACTCACAATAATCATTTTTCTACAGTCACTTTTAAGCGATCATAAAATATATTTAACAAATGAAGGGATTTGTATTTTAAAAATTGCCGTTACCATCACTCATGCGATACTCCAAAATATGCATTAACACAGGATGGTAGATTCAATTTATGCATGTTGTTTTGGTTATGTTGAATGCATTTGCACATTGCATTGGTCAATGTTGACTCAAAGCACAGAAAAACAGCAAAAGGATGTTCTTGACTTCAATGCAATTAAATCTAAAATTACAAATGCAGCTGCAAAAGAACGGTCGCATGAGGTTGATTGCCAATTAGCAGAAGCTATCAGCTAGAAAGGATATCTGACAATTAGTACAGTGATATGTGCATTTGCAAAGCAAACATTGGACAAACAACAGTCACGGCAAGGCCAGACTGTGACACCGCAGGTGTGTCGGCCTCACAAACTGCTAAATTATTTATTAATTATGTGTACAAGTCTATGAAATTATGCTAATTGTGTATAAAGGCTAAAGGCAGAGTGTCAAAATGTAGTTTGCATTGCTACAAGGGGAACCTGAGGGTCAAACTGTGCTGTAAGAAAGAATTTGCATTATACCACATGACAAAAACATTACACTGAATTACAAAACTTTTACTTGAGCTTACACAACTGATGATCAGTATAACTTCTGTTTATCAAACAGTGAGCTTGAGTCATGAAATTAATCACAACTACTTGCAACATTTACTTATTTGCAATTTAAGTTTAGTAACTAAACTAAAATTATCAAATATTCAGGAGCAATAAAGTCACTTTTCTGCAGCATCGCAGTCTTTGGGGTCTCTTTTAATAATTTCATAAATGTTGAATGAATATCAGTTTTATTTACTGTATGATTGCATAAAGACTTTAATCCTGTTACACTGAATGACCTCTGACAACCTGCATCAAATCCCTGGGTTATTTTTCTACTTAAGAAAAGCAATAATACTTTACTTTAAAAGCTTCTCATGTAACAGAAAAGAGACCATTTGATAATTTCACAGGTTTCTAATTTCTCATTGAGTAAAACATTATATGCTTGATTGTATAAAAGTCTAGTAACATTTCTTCCAAATTTCAAATATTAATATTGTAGACATTAATTTCAAATATTATAAACTATAAATATAAACTAAACTATATTTTGCTTTCAATTCAGCGACAGGAATATAAACAGGGAATATATAGCTGCTCAAACTCAAAAAAGTGTCAAATAGTACAGTAGGATTGAATCAGCACCACTGAGGCCAAACTCAACAGAAACTGAGCAGCGTAAGCTTTATTAGGCTGGGATTTATGGCTGAGATTCTCTGATAGACACGCACTAAAAACAGCACCTGAAGACACAGAATGAAGCAAGTAATATGGCCAACTGAGAAATATGACTTTGTTTTTCCTACATGCATGCAAAAAAACTAATAATTTGAAACAGTTGTCATCATATTTTATATAAATTTCCTTATTCACAAAAGATGTTGGATTTATTTGAATGTTAAAATATGATTGCAATTCAGATTATCTGCTTTCTATGTGACTATATTTTAACATAATAGCACATACTTAACCATCATTACCACAGTCCTCAGTGTTACAAGATCCTTCATCATTCATCATTTTATTATGATTATATTCTAAAAAATATTTGATATTTTTATCAGTGTTAAAAATTTATGTTGACAATATTGTTTCACAAAGCACATCAATCAATCAATCAATCAATCAATCAATCAATCAATCAATCAGTCAATCAATTAATCAATCAATCAATCAAAGCCATCCATCCATCCATCCATCCATCTATCTATCTATCTAATGGAGTTAACGTTTGGCTTTTTAACTTTGTCTCCTTAACCAATCACCTACTTCCTGAAAAGGCAGACCAGCCCTCTAGCACTGTTCTTCTCGTTCTCTCGAACCCACCCTCCCTCCTTCTTTTTCCTTGCTTCCCATTAACTATTCTTATAACCTCTCTTCACTCCTAGGTTGAATTGGGTCCAATCACTCAACCTACAGTACCTACCTATTCACTGTTTATCCTTACTTCCCTTCCCCTTCAACTCACTGTTCCCTTACCATCCCTACAATAAAGTCTATCTATCTATCTATCTATCTATCTATCTATCTATCTATCTATCT
>CAIGQZ010031614.1:38009-55505 GCA_903798205.1 Danio tinwini | reverse complement strand
TCTATCTATCTATCTATCTATCTATCTATCTATCTATCTATCTATCTATAGTAAAAATTGTATAAATGTAAGGGATTATCATATTATTTACATATATTTTTTTGCATGCACTGTAAAAAATGCAGGGTTCCACACAATTCATTCATGTTGTCTCAACACAAATCGATTACAGTTTTTCTCAGTCACTTTGGTGCATTTCTCACAACACTATTTACATTTGCACAACAGTTACAGCATTTCTCAAAACAATTAGTCATTTGTGCACATCATAGTAGCAGTTTCTCATTCCTTCCTGCAAATTGCAAATGCTTTTGGACATGCATCAATTGCTTTCATACAACTCTCTGCTGTTTGTAACATTATCATTTGCTTATGTCATGTCAGTCAAAATTAACTAAACTTGTGCATGCTGATTAGTCATTCCATATTAAACTAATAGTCCTCATTTCATTATTTGAGTCATTACATACAAAGATATTGAACTAGTTGTCACAATTTGTTAAGCTCATTTTATTTAAAACATTTAAATCTTTTTCTTCTGAAAATGTCTTCTAAATTGAACAGTTTCATGAATGATTTACAGAGCTGTGTATGTTGTAGCTTCAGCTCTAATATGTACTGCAATATTGTTTACAGTTGTGCACAGCTCTACCCAAAGGAAGTTATGTTTGTTGTAAATAAGGGTGTATTTATTCTTTTGCACAATGCTGGGAATAAATTAGAATTGCAAAGAGCAAATGCAGTAAAAATGTGAAACATATTCAGTGTCTTGTACTCAGATACCTCACTAAATGCAGTAATGTTTAACTTTACTGTAGTTTTCAAATGGCTGTGCAAATAGTATATAGTGCTGACTTGAGCATTTTCAGAAAGTGTCACCAAAATCTGACTTTTATGCATTGGTCCTAATGAAAACATGACAAAGCCATTTTACTATCTTGTTCATAAACAATGCTGTCAGGACTTTTAATTTTGATGACACTGACACTTTCATTGACAATACTTGCTTTTGAGGAATGAGCTATTCATTTTGAGCAAGTGACACGCTTTTGCAGGTTATCCACTAGGTTTTGCAGTTTGTACTAATTGTTTTGTGAAATGCATGAACTGTTGTGCAAATGTAAATAGTGTTGAGAGAAATGCACCAAAGCGAACAAGTAAAAAAAAAATTAAGTGTATTTTACATATCTTATTTACATATTATTCTGTTGTTTTTACTTTATACTTATAAAAGTATAAGCAAATGCTAAAATGTAGGTCTGATGTAAAATGTAATGTTCTAACTGAGAAAATGTCTTTTCACTGTCACTTTTGATCAGTGTTATGCATCCTCGCTGAATAAAAATATCAATATCTTATAAGAAACTGTAATTGTTATTCACATCAGGACTTGATCTGACTCTTATAGTGTCTGAGAATATGAAGGACAAGTTTTGAGTGATTTTTATAAATTCCAACACCTCTGAAAGCTCTTGAGGCGACTGTAGTGAAGAAATGCTGCAATATCCCACTGCAGGTATTTCACCAGAAAAATACGCTTTATATTCAGTCCGATAAGGACACAAACGCTGTTCTTCATCATAAGGCGCTTTATCATAACCTCCTGTAACACTGTTGTCAAATGCTGTCAGAAAAACACAATAAAGCTGTACGTGGCCCTAAAGCCGTGTGTTCGATTCCCCAGCCACATGTCTTATTCCTTTATTTATCGCGGGTTATTTAGCCTCTAAGAAATAAAAACAGTCCGGGGAGATTTGAGTCAAAGCTGGAATAAACAAAAGCAGCACATATTGGATGTCAGTTTGGTTTGTTTGGGTCTCCGTCACGCTGAAACGAGTGCTAATGCTAATGCTAATGGACCACACATGTCTTCATGTTTCCTCAGCCGCGACGTTAACAATAAAAAACAAGACAGAAACACAGAGAAAACACTGCAGTTGTTGCTTTGTGAACTTTCAGTGTCTCTGCTGGTACATTTATTTATTGGTATGTGTTTTAAATAACATACTGGTGTACTGCTGTTGATGTTTGTTAAGTATATGTACACTGAATTCACACCGTCACGGCCACACAGTGAATTTTTATGTGAAATAAATTTGTACTGTTATACAATTAATTACATTCAAAATAAAGTTTGTATGAATACAAACTGCTGGAATCAGCTCCCAGAAATGATCAGATGTGCTCCAACATTAGGCACATTCAAATCAAGGCTGAAAACGCATCTGTTTAGCTGTGCCTTTACTGAATGAGCACTGTGCTACGTCTGACAGATCGCACTATTATGTTTTTCTCTTCTTTTTCATTCTTTCATAACCTGTTTTAACACTTTTGAATCTGTTTTATCAGTTTTTTATTATCTGTCTTTATCTTTTCTTATACTTGTCTAATTTATTACTGTTTATGTAAAGCACTTTGAATTGCCACTGTGTATGAAATGTGCTGTATAAATAAACTTGCCTTGCCTTGCTTTGAATGTATAAACCATCTAAACTTAATGTAAATAGTAATTTAGTTGTTTATTTTAAATGTTTATTTACTTTTCAGTTGTTTTAGTACATAAACTTGATAGACAAAAAAAATAATAAAACATGTAGCTTCAAATTATATTTTATATACTTTTTAAAAATATATTTCTAATTAATAATTTTATTAATATTTATTATTGAATTCTAAAGACTGTCCAAGTGTAAAGTAAAAAGGTTTGAAGCAAACTACACAAATATTATATAACATTTAAGAAATATTATAATTTCATTAAATAATAATTTTAATAGTATTTATTATTACAATGTAAAGCAGGGCTCAAAATTGTGACCATTTTGGTTACATATGTGCCCGAAATTTAATCTATGCGACCTCATAATATATTTGGGAGCATTTGTGCGACTGCATATAATGGTTGTAGTGCGATCTGTTAAGTTTTTTTCTATAAACATGCTGAATCGGTCTTCCCTGTCACTATATTGGTTCATATTAGCTGTCAATGACTCAAGGCTTTCCGCTGCCAAATGACAGGAAGCTTGTGACTGGGGGAAATGCAAACGACTGAAGTTTGAGGAAGATACAATGAAAAGTACACAAGTTTGCAAACACAGCTAAAGTTACAAATAATGGCATCGATGAGAGCGATCATGTGGTGAATGTTGATCCGCCAGATCAATTGAGTGTTTTCGGAGAGAGTGCTGAAAGACTTGGTGTGGATCAGTTGTTTAATGGCCCGAATCTCGATGCGTTGCATTCAATGCGTGTTCAGCGCAAATGGCTGCTAAATGTAAAATCTAACACTGTAGACATCATCGCCAAAGAAGCTCGCCTATACTACGTTTAAACTGAAACTGCGGCTCATGACAAAGAACGGTATTGCGCAGGTGGTCAACGCGAGAACCCTGCTCTGCCCCGTTCCTATATTAGGCACCTGCTTACTCGCCTGCTTTTTTCCACATAAACATCGGCACATAACGAAACCTTTTTGTGCATTTAAAATGACACAAACCGAAACTAACACTTTAAGAGTGGTAGAAGTAAGACTTTTCTTCCTTTCTTTTGTTTGTTCTTTCTTGAGATGTATATTATTCTTCTAGTTACTGATGACTGTTTTGCAGCTTTCAGCATTGAATTGAATGATTTATTATAATCTTACATTTGTGTTTTGTAGCAGAAATATTATTTGTTTATCAAATTGACATGCATATCAAAGCAATAGTGCTAAATGGATATTTTTCTTACTGCAATGTTTCATTTTTGTTTGATGCAAACCATAAGATTTATTTTACCTAATGTAACAGTAGGACTTTTTATAGAAAATAACTCACATTTAAGTACATTCAAGGAAGCATGATCATGAGAAATGTAATTTATTGTTAGTATTGCTGTCATCATCATTATCATCATCATATACAATTTGCAATGGTGCTCTTTCATTTTTGGTGTTGCTCCTAAATTTTTTCTGGTGCTCCTAAATTTTTGAAGTTGGGAGCATCGGTGCTACCAAGTAAAAAAGTTAATTTCAAGCCCTGTAAAGGCATCCCAATGTCCTCTGTTTATATATATATATATATATAATATTTTTTTTTAACTATCATTTAACAATATTATTAATAAATATTTTGTTTTGTTATTATTTTCTGACACTCCAAGCATCTTCTAGTTGTAATCTTCTAGTTCTAAACAAACAACTTACAGATGTAGCAGCAGAAATAACTGAATGTTCACTTGAAATGTATATATGTACATATATAATGTATTTACTAAGCGAGTGTGTTTGTATCTGCCGTCAGCAGTTTAGTTTAAGTCTGTAATTCCTCCTCCCTCAACCTTTAGCGTCTCCATTCTGAAAGACAGAAGGTAAAGGAGGAGAGCTGATTTACTCACCGCTGCTTTTATTTCAGGGCTAATGGGCCCAAAAACTGTGTGTGTGAGAGATCAGAGCCGGAGTGAATGTGAGCTGACAGCGTCTCCTCTGAACCCTCATTCATGAGGAGTTTGCTGGAGGATTCAACAAAGTCACCCAGATCTCCATCAGAAATCAGACTTCAGCTGCATGGCTTGCAGCGCTTATCATCTGCCAGTGGTTATAAACAATAGGTTATGCTACATAAGTATTACAAAAAAAATTGGTGACTCTAGAATCACAGAAAAAAATGTGCATAAACATTCAAACTTTTTTATTTCAAAAAAATTAATGAAACAGTTTTTTCAAGATAGTATTCAGCTTAAAGTGGCATTTAAAGGCGTAGCTAGGTTAATTAGGCAAGTTAGGGTAATTAGTCAAGTCATTAGACTACAATGGTTTGTTCTGTAGCCAATTGGAAAAAACGTTAATAATATTGACCTTAACCTGTTAATCAGCACTCACTTTTGGGGATTTACAGCTACCTAACTTTAAATAGTAACAGTTCTTGACTCCAGTAAACTACAAACACAAGGTAAATTAGGTATCATTGGAAAGAAGACACTTGGGGCTTTACTGAGGAAAAAGGGGAAGTTTCATGTTCAAAAATATAAAAAGTTATACATTATGAAGTCATGAGAAAAAAAAATGTATTGTGTTCAATATTTGATTTTCCATATACATACACAGGAAAACATTAATGTAATGTCCTAGAAAATATCTTACTTGAATGGTACAAGTGTTTAATGGTACAAGTGTTTAAATTTGATTAAAATAGCATGCAAAATGAGATTTCTGCAACACAGTGTCCTTCTTTCCCTCACTGTCAGAAGCATTTTCTCAAAAATGACCTTCCCAAACTAAAACAGTAACAGTTGCTGAATAATTTGGGCTACATTCACATGTATCTTTGGAAAGAAGACACTTTGGGCTTTATTATCCATCATCTAGAGTTCAGAATGCTCAAAATGAAAAAAAGTTATCAATGCTTAAGTAATGTAAAAGAAATTGCACCACACCAAACATTTTTTTTCATAACAAAAATATGAAATTAGTCCTGGAGCAATACAGAGAAGTAAGAGGTCAAAAGCCACATATCTCCTGAGTATGTTTTGGATTTGATGCCAATATCATGCAAAATTACATTTCTGGAATATTCTTTCTGAGTCAATGTCTTGTGATTTTCTTACTCTTCTTGTTTGTGGAGAAGCAATCTGATAACCACACGTACACTGAAGGTTTCTAACAACTATTTTAGTCTTTTCACATACCACTTATTGTTTCATTTTAAAATAATAGACAAAAACGTATAGTATTAATGATTTATTTGAGCACAAGAAGTATTAGAGGTGTGAACCTACACTGGTCTCACGGTTCGGTTCATTTACGATTATCATGCCAT
Source organism: Danio tinwini (assembly GCA_903798205.1). Classification (NCBI taxonomy): domain Eukaryota; kingdom Metazoa; phylum Chordata; class Actinopteri; order Cypriniformes; family Danionidae; genus Danio; species Danio tinwini. The sequence goes on along the minus strand of CAIGQZ010031614.1, from coordinate 49,710 downwards.
CGATTCGGTTCAATTCGATATCTCGGTGCATCATGGTGCATTATCGATGCTTTTCATACACAGTTTTTTTTTCTCACAGCACAGCAATTATTGTATTAAAATGTATAAATATATTTATATACTATTTGTAAAACTATTTTGTCCTTTAATACAAACAGTCAGATATATAAACTGTACCTTTAAACAACACGAGCATTTATAGCAAATAAACAAATATAAACATACTGCTCGCTTTCTGAGCCTTGTCTACCAAGTTCTTTCTTACACCCCTTTGATTGGTCACGCGCTCAACAGAAAGGGCTGCAATTGGCTCTTACACGCTGGCACTCTTCACAGATGCACTCATAGGCCACAGTGAGAGAGAGAGAGAAATGGAGATTACTTTCATTCTCTTAATCGCCGTGAAATAGGGTATTTTGCTGTAAGTGTCAGTGAAACAGTATTCAGCAAACACACACGCAGTGAAATTGTGCACAGTTTCTGAGTTTTTACGTAGTTAGAGCGTTGTAAATACTCGCGTTCGCCTCCCTCGCCATAGTAAGCTACGGCGACATAGCGCATGTGAGATAAATGACGTCAGTACATAATAACCGGTTATGATTATTACTGAACCGATACCGAATTGTCCGTGTCTGCATCGCGGTGCACCGAAGAAACGATTAATTTTGACACCTCTAAGAAGTATATTGTGTGAAATAAGTCCAGTGCATAAGCAACAAAAATTTATGGCTTAAATAAAACCCATAAATCCAGCCAAAATAAAACAAATAAGACTTTCTCCAGAAGAAAATATATTATCACTTATATAAAAAATATATATTTTAAATAAGGGCTATAATTTTGCCCTTAACTGCATATAAAATAATGTTTGTATGTGTATTTAGGGACATTTTGTCCTGAAAATATTAACTTCCCACTATATCTATTAGTGACTCTATATTTCTCTCCTGAATCATACATACAGCTTCAATTACCATGAAATAATTACGTCTGTGTTTAATCTACTATGTTATATAAACCTGTATAAACTTTTGCATGAAACATCTATCTTCTGTATTATTTGTAATTTCATAAAAAATGCAGTTTGTGTCTGTTAACTCTGCTACATTTTTTTATAAAAACTGATAGAAAAGGCATCTCACTGCTTCTCTCATGGACTACACACCCCACAATCCTCCATGCTGATTAGCAATCAGCTCTTCCATTTATTCACCCTTTTTAAACACCATTAGCTATGTTTTCATCTACCTATTTTTATGTGCATTTTGCATATGCGCATAAAAAACGGTTGATGGAAACCATGATGCGCATACATTTTGAAAATGCACATAAAAAACATGCGCATAACTGATCAACTTTTTACTCGATAAGAAAAGATGCGCATAAACTTTGATGAAAACACTTTTACCACACAAATTCCAGTGTGCTCATTAAAAAAGGTCATGTGATTTTGTTATAAGAGATCATGTGATGATAAAAATGTGTGTGAATGGACAAACCAGCAGGCTGAGCACATTATAAACCATCTGAAATGTCGTTTTGGTCATTCTAAAACTCCTTACTATTTAAGTATTAGTGTTATTATATTATTAATGACCTCCAGAATCAAGAGAGTCTGTGCTCCGCGTCTGACACCTTCAAACGCCACCTCGCGTTCACTGTGTGTCAGGATTGCCTTCTGAGGCGCAGCTTCTCCTACTGCAGCAAATTCAGTTTTTACTGTTGATATTTGGCGCCAGTTAATCAGGAAGTGACGATTTTGTTCGCTTTGACTCGTTGGATGGAAACGCAGCTTTATTTGCACGTCTTTTATGCGATAATCCAGTTTTGCGCATAAAGTTTATTCACATTTTTGGATGGAAACATAGCTATTGACACTCACAATCATTGTGAAGTTTCCTTGCCTGTTTTTTTTTTTTGGACTTTGACTTGTCTTGTAATTTTGCTTCCTACCTGTCCTCTGAGATGTTTCCAACCTGTCCTGACCTGAGCCTGTTCCCCAGATTACTCCTTCGCCTTACCTTGGATATTGTTGTTTGTACCTGTGTTGACCCTGCCTGTCTCAATCCTCCTCTTTGCTAATGAAGCTGCATTTGGATTCTCACTCCAGTCGTCATGTTCAATACACTACAGCAATGTCACTTCCTCTGGTGGGAAATTCTGGAAGATAACAATACATGCCAGTATTATTATCTCATTCATTTGTGCAAAATGTTAGAATACACCAATAATAGATTAATTATGTCAACCTTTTAGAGAAAATAATATGATGAAAATGCATAGACTTGGTCATATGGTACTTGGTTTGAGGTTAGCATCTTGCTTAAGCACAAAATAATGGAAAATCTTAACTCTGTTACTGGTTTAAAAAGTTTAACAATAAGTTTAACAACAATCAGTAACAGAATCAAGTGCTGCCTATCACATTTAAGCATTTAGCATTGATTTACATCAACAATACTGTAGATTCAGTTTGTTGTAAAATATGCATTTGTTGTATATCTAGTTTAATGCTTGAGTACTTCTAAAGTCTTTTAAAAATAAAGTCATCTAAATTACTCTTTTTTTAGTTAAGAACAAATGTGATTAGTTCTTTATAGAATAAAACAAAAAATACCTTTCCATATATCATAAATATGGAGCAACTGAGAAGAGAATTGATAAATGGTCTTATTTATTCATTCATTTTCTTTTCAGCTTAGTCCCTTTCTTAATCTGAGGCCGCCACAGCGGAATGAACTGTGAAATGAAACATATCCAGCACATGTTTTACGCAGCGGATGCCCTTCCAGCTGCAACCCATCTCTGGGAAACATCCACACACACTCATTCAGACTCATGCACTACGGACAATTTAGCCTACCAAATTCACCTGTACCGCATGTCTTTGGACTGGAAACCGGAGCACCCGGAGGAAACCCACGCAAACGCAGGGAGAACATGCAAACTCCACACAGAAACGCCAACTGACCCAGCCGAGGCTCAAACCAGGGACCTTCTTGCTGTGAGGCGACAGTACTACCTACTGCGCCACTGCGTCGCCTAAATGGTCTCAGTATATAATAAATCTCTGTGACGTAGTAGTTTCTGTATGTCAATTTATGACATGACCCCTCAAAAGTGTGGAGCAGCAGAATCACACAAAGTCTGAATGACAGACATTTGTCCTTTTGTCATTTTACAACCCCCATAAATCAGGTTTACTGTGAAAGTCACTGAAGTCCCACATGATCAGTTTGTGCTTCATTATATGCATCTACAGTAACTTCAGTTAAAGTGAAACATCTCTGCTGTGTGTCACATTTACATGTGCACGTGAGTGATTATTGCTGGAGGCTCCTGCTCGTGGCTGTCATGAAATTTACATTAAACACCACACAACAGCTCCATTCACTAGTGACATGACATTACATGACATGAAGTCTGTGTACATTTATACATACTAAGTCAGAACATATTTTATGCAGTCATGTATTAAAGAAAGATGTTTACATTGTGGTGATGATCTGGAACAACTGGCCAGCATTATGCTACAGTGGTTCCCAGGGTGTTGCTAGAGCATTTCCAGTAGGCATGGGCTGGTATAAAGGTTATTGCACACTGAATCCGAAGTTTTTGTCATATGCCAGTCTCTGTTCAGGATTTGTTTATGTAGGTGAATGTGTGAAGTATCACAAGCAATGTATCAAAATTCCACTAATTTCCTGAAATAAACTTCAGGATAATCCAGAGCAGCTTTTTGATAATGAGCTAAACTCTCCTTCCTCTATTGGATGAACACAATATGCAGCCTATTCCTCGTTCTGTCTATACTTTGGAGAAGAGAACGTATCACTGCTTGAACTGACTCCGAAAAGTTTAGCATTTTTTTCCTAATGGATTGACTAATTCGCATTGGACTCAGTGTGTAAGGTTTGTTTACGTGATGAATTTTTCACATATGATTACGAAATAAAACGCATACAAATATTTCGGACTTCAGAGTGCAAAGACCATAACATTCTGGCAGTATGATAACCTGGGATAAAAATATCATGGTATTGTGATTATTGCTCCAAAATAAGTTCTGGGTAAAAAACAACTTTTATCCCCCAATGAACACAATATATTTTATTTAAGGAAACATTTAAAATATTTTGGACCAGTAGTTTTTTCAGATGTAGAGATTCCTTTTCTGCTGAAGATACTGTTGCCCTAAATAACTAAATAAAATAGTATGCGTAAAAACTTAGATATACCTTAGGAACAGTATAACTTTGGTTTTGAAACCTTGACTTTTCCAAACCGCAGCAAACCTTGAAACCGGTTTATCGTCCCATGCCTAATTGCCAGACTGTTTTAGGTGGTTGCTAAGAAATTGTTGTTGTATTCTGTAGTGCATATAGTTGTTTGGGCTTTGATTATTTGTCTTTTAGATGTTGTATAGTGGGCTGGGTCAGTTGGCAGTTGTGTGAAGTTTGCATGTTCTTCTCGTGTTTGCGTGGGTTTCCTCCACAAGTCCAAAGACATGTGGTATAGGTGAACTGAGTAAGCTAAAGTGTCCGTAGTGTATGTGTGTGAATGAGTGTGTATGGATGTTTCCCAGTGATGGGTTGCAGCTGGAAGTGCATGCACTGCTGGATAAGTTGGCAGTTCATTCCGCTGTGGCGACCCAAGATTAATAAAGGAATTAAGCTGAAAAGAAAATGAACGAATGAATGTTGTATAGAGCTTGTAAAAATCTTTTCAGTGATTGTTGTTAGGTTGTAACTATGCAGTTGTTGGTGGTTGCTATGGAGAATAAAAATTTTTTGCCCGGGATTTAGCTCTGTATTTAAAAAGAGGTTCGAGTCCCAGCTGGATCAGTTGGCATTTCTGTGTAGAGTTTGCATGTTCTCCCTGTGTTGGCGTGGGTTTCCCCCACAGTCCAAAGACTTGCGGTACAGGTGAATTGAATGTACTAAATTAGCTGTAGTGTATGTGTGTGACTGAATATGTGTGGATGTTTCCCAGTACTGGGTTGCAGCAGGAAGGGCATCCGCTGTGTTTTTATATAAATATGCTAGATAAGTTGGTGGTTCATTCCACTGTGGCGACCCCTGATAAGTAAATGGACTAAGCGAAGGAAAATTAATCAATGACTGTTATGGTACTCTGTGTGGTTAACATAGTACTCCTCTAGTATATTATGTATGTGTGTTGTAATATGGTTGCCAAGGTGAGTGGTTGTTGCTAGGGATAATGCATGTATGCCCTTAAATATTGTCGTCCAACAGAAAAGATGAAGAGTGTAATGCTGGTTATGTAGTTCAATGATACAGCCAAGCCAGAGCTCCAGGACACAAAAAAAACTAAATGTAATTTTTTTCATTTGAGACTATCGAACTCCACCAGTCTGCACCAAAGCGAGTCTCCCTCTGTGAACTGTGAACAGAATGCACAATGACACTGCAGTGCCTTTACTGAGATTAAGAACTTCACGTTAGGATTTGAGGGAGGAAAAAAGACACAGGACAATTAGCCAGGGACTAATGAAAGGGGTCCCCAGGCAGACTGATCTCCAGCCTGTTTTGTTTAGTTAAACAGAAATCTGTGCATCATACTGTATAACCTTTAGGCAAGTGAAGGATAGTCAAAAATAGGCATGAGAGCAATGCATAATGAACAGTCTGATGTGTGTACTTCATATATATTTATAACTGTAATGCGTATGTGTGTGTGTGTGTGTGTGTGTGTGTGTGTGTGTGTGTGTGTGTGTGTGTGTGTGTGTGTGTGTGTGTGTGTGTGTATACCATAAAAGCAGCAACTCACTCCCATTCTTATATAGTTATCTTCTGTTCTAGATGGTTGCTAAGGAATTGTGGTTGTATTGTGTATAGTGTGTGGTTACCAGGGATTTGATTAGTAGTCTCTAAAGGGTAGTTAGGTGGTTGCCAAAATGTTGCTAAGAAAAGTGACAACCTGTTCTAGGTTGTGGTTCTATTCTGAAGTGTATGTGGTTGTGAATATTTAATATTGAGCATATTTGAGACTATAGTCTGAAATAACCATTTTCTTTGCACAACACATTAATTTTAAAGTACAGAATAGCTTTATGTGCATTTTAAAGAAGATTACATGCATGCAATGAATGAACGAAGGTATAAGAGATGAGGAATGAGAGAAGGTTTGTCATCTGAACATTGATCTCAGACTGAACGTCTCTGAGATCCTAAAGAAACTTTGTGCACTTTAGACTGATTGCAGCCTCCCTTTAATGTTGCATGAAATGCGCTCGCTCAAACGCTTCCACCTGGAAGATGCAGTGCCATCAGACTGTGCCAAAGTCAAAGCTCTGGAGTTGTTTGAGTTCGACCTTCGCTGAATTGACTGCCATCGACATGCCAACTGTTAGTAAAAGAGCCAACAGGCACTGACAGCTCTGTGGTCATCAGCCAATAATGCTGAATCACAAACAGTTAACAAATGACACTGAAATTAACTTTTTAGTATTCAGTGTTTATTGTGCAAAGGTTGTATGGAAATTATAAACATTATTGCATATGTGCAGTATCTCACACTGAAACTCTAGTGTGAAAAGTGGCTTACAGTACAATATATTTTTAAATATTTAGAACTTTAAGAATTCTATTTAGAACGTTTAGAATGATGAAATAGTAACTGACTCTTCAGTGTTCTTTCATCTTGCATTTTCAGTGTGACACGTTACATAAGATACTTTATATTTAAATATAATATATGCTGGGTCAAATATGGACAAAACCAAACTTGGGTTAATTGTTTTTATTAAATTGTTGGGCTTGTCTATATTTTATCCAACATTGGGTAAAACAACTCAACATTTTTAAAAGTGTAAAGAATTATTTAGAATTTTCTGAATGTTGAAAAGTAAAAACTAAAAAATACTTTCACATACTGCTTTTTAAGTGAAATTCATGTATAAACAAATTTCGAGAGGATCACGTGCTTATGATTGTTCTCAGCTGTTCCAGCATCAGCTCATGATCAATTATCCAATCAGACAACTCCTAACTTACTATAAATAACCAGAGTTTTCTTATCTCAATATCTTTGTTTTGAAGAACCCACCCACCTCTACTTTCCCTCCTTTTCAGATAGGTGACACGGCGGCCCTACTAAACCAGACAACATTTCTGTGTGGAGTTTTGCTTGTTCTCCCCGTGCTGCGTAGGTTTTCCCTGGGTTTTTCCCACAGTCTAAATAACTTGCACCCTAAGTAAATTAAACACACAAAATTGGTACCATAGTCAAGCTCTAAGCAAGTACACCTCTCCTCAGTCATCCATATCTATCATTCAGCTAGAATAAGCTTGGGGAGTTTATCGAGATCTACCTGAGCTTAAACTCCCCTCTCACTCTGCAAACGGGAGGGAGCCCAGGGCTCAAGGATCTCATAAGCTCAGGGCTCTCTCCTGGGACAGCATGCCAAACAAGGTTTTATTATCAATCATCAGCTAAGTGTGAATTCTTGAAATCTACTTAATAAATTGTAAAAAACTTTTTAATCTTTTAGAATATAGAGCACTATTTAGACTATTTACAAGTTAAATATTGAAACTCTATCACATGCTAAAACAAAAATACTGTTAATACATTTAAAAATATATCAAATTGACTGAATGTTGCATCTAACTTAAAGAATCCTTTAAAATGTTGCCGTTTTGATATATTTTTAAATCATACATAATATATTTTGCCTCATATGATCTCTTAAAATAAAGTAGGACTGTGGACTGATGAAATAAACATTTCTAGTATTTCTATTAATGAGATTATTATAATTAGAAATAATTATAAATTATAATATTCATATAAATTATATACAATCATTATATTTACCTTATAAAATGAATAATGATAATATGATTATTTTGCCTAGTAAGGTCTCTCCAAAGCTCAAAATGGATTGTGTGTTAATTGAATGTGTAAATGCATTCAGTTTTTCAGTTTGCAGAAATAAGCTGCAGAGACACCGATTACAGTCACGGAGAAAAGGTCGACTGTCAAAAGAGCAGCAGAAACATGAGAGCAGAGGAAGAAAATGCTCATATTTTCTTACAATAATCCATTTTGTGCAGAATGTGCAGTATGACTGGAATAGAAATATGCACTATATATACAATAAGCATGTTATATAAAGCGTAATAAAAACCATTTTGATTCAGCTTGATGACTTATAAAAACATTTTGTTGCATGCATTATTATTTTTTTAATAAAATATTTAAATGTATAAATAATTTGTATTTAGAAATAATGTTATTAAAATAGCATATTCTTAACATAAGTATGTGTAGAAAAATATTGTAATTTAATAAAATATATTAGACTATACCTAACGTAAAAGAAATATTAAAAATCTAAAAATCTAATTTATGATTAATATAATTGTAATATTTAATTATTATACATTTTAATAAATGTTTTAATTATAATATTCAAATTTAAATACAAATTTCACATACTTTGAATGTTCGTTTTCGTTGAATATATTCTAATTTAAAACATTTGAAATCAACACTACAATATAATCTACTGTATTCATAAGTGTGATTGTAATATTTTATACAAAGGGTAATTTGTACATTAAATTACATAATTAATTAATTAATTAAATATATATATATATATACATTATTTGTAATTTACTAATATAGATTTTAATTATTTAATAATATAAAGTATCTCATTTATTTTTATAATTGTAATAATCTAATTTTTATATGAAAAAAAATCTAATAATATATTAGAAATGTTGTGATGCATAATTGTTAGACTTAATATTCATACTATTTATAATAATTGTACTATAACATTATATTTAAAGCAATTAAGAGATTGAACATACATTTTTTTCTCATTTACAACTCAACAGAATATGTCATTTATACATTAGAATGAATAATATTTAATGCATTGTGTCAACGTAATATTCCATATTTTAAAATAAATATTGTTGTAATTATTGTAAATAATACTGATTAATATAGTTTTAATTATGTTAATTAATTACAAAGGCTACATATTCATTTTATGTGTTGTAAATATTACACTAACAAATTAATATTTCTAGTTTATTTTCTTTATTTAAAGACATAAATGTGTCCACATGCTGTGTCAGAACAGAGTTTAACACAATTAGGTGTCAATGCTGCTTATTTTTACACATTTCAGTCTCACCTGAGTGTCATTTCTCCATTTTTTCTCCATAAACCACTGGGCTCTTGATGCTGCACTGGCCTCTAGTGTCTCCAGGGTGGAAAAACACCAGATGTTTCTCCAGAAAAGTGCAGGTAAACCTGACAAATGCATAAATGTTAGTCCTGAAGATCCTTAACACTTTCAGCTCTGCTTGTGGATTCATAGTTTTGAGTCTGTGAATTACTGAAATTATTGTTTCTGACAGTTTTGTTCTCAACACCAGGGTTAATGTTATAGCTTTAATTAATAATTGTATTTCGTTTTTTAACTGTATATATTTTTAATGTCTATTTTTAGGTTTTAAAACGTTGATGTTATGTGTATTACTATTATTAATATTAGTATGTGTATTCAGTTCACAGTAGTTTTTATTCATTTACTACTTATTTTACTTTAGTACAAATGAATTAAGAATGAGAAATGCTGCATCAGCATGTTTATTTTGTTATTTTACTTCAGGTAACGTTCATATAGTTTTTTTTTTTACTTCCTACTGAGGAAACACTATTTAATATTATCTGCAATATTTTAAAATTGATACTATCTGCAAGGAAATTGAACTAATATACCATATACTATTTTATATCATAGGTAAAGGGGAAATATGAATAATAACTTTATTATTATTACACTATTATTACTATTACAGTATATATTACACTATTATTCTTTAATACACTACTATAGATGTTTACAAATGATTTTATAATCTATATTTAAAAAAATTGTGTGTGTGTGTGTGTGTGTGTGTGTGTGTGTGTGTGTGTGTGTGTGTGTGTGTGTGATTGGCTGTCTTATATTTGGTGGGCGTGGTTTCAAATAAAAGATAAGATTCACGTGATTCAAAATATAAAGCATCTTGTCGAGTGTAACTCTGCAATTTGCAACCTGATGGCGCTGTCGTCGACAAAATGAGTCACCACAAGCAAAAACAGCCTTTCAGAATCACAGATTACTAAAGTAGAGAACTAACAAATATTAACAGCAGAATGAGTTTAAAGGGACAGCTTTAGCCAAAAAAAATTATTATTTATTTACTCACACACTCATATGTTTCCAAAGCTTTTTCAATGTTTATTTGAAGTTGAACACAAAAATAATGTTGTAAAAATAATGTAAAGCCATTGACTTTCACAATATATATATATATAACAATTCTTCAAAATGTCGTCTATAATAGTTGTTACACCACTTAATAATCCATATATAAAGTTAAGCCTACTTGAAATTGCAAACAGATGCTAGAAAGATACAAGAAGTTATATCTAGTTGCCATAACGTTATAGGGACTTTAATTATTTTAAGCAAAATAAGTTAAATAGCTAACTTAACGGCAAAATGAGCATCAAAACCGCATACAAAGAACTAAATTACTACATAAAAATGCAGATAATCAGTAGATCTTCATCTCACATGCTTTAATCGATTAAAGATCGTACGTTAGTGTTGACAGAAAATGAAAAACGTGCACGAAATTGTTAACCAACGTCACCTAGCTAGGAGTACAAGCTCAAATTAGAAGTACAGCAAGGTCATAAATCAAATGTTTTTGCCTCATCGTTTAAAGATTGGAGTTTTACCCTTTAATCGCTCTTTTTGGGTTGTCACCGAATCCTGAAGGTGCGGTGTGATCCGTTGAATCGAAACTTCAAAATGGCGTCGTCGAGAATCGCTCTTCGGTATAGCATACTTTTTGTGATACTGTGCAACAATAATTACTATTTTTATGATATTGTGAGGATTGGGTTTAGGTTGAGGTAAGGTAGACATTAATGACATGCAATTTAATGGGTAATTTAATTAATAATATGACTAATATTCGGTATAATTACAGGTTTTTAGATTACTACGAGGATTGGGTTAGGGCTGGGGTGGGGTAGATGTGAATTAAATGCAATTATTGCGCAATTTTATATAAATATTATAGATACATATCGTTAATTTCCGGTGTTACAGCTGTATCCCTTGTGCTTTTGTACAAGGAACACCCACTGTTTGATATTTTAGTAAATTCTAGTTACATAGAGTTTCAAAAAGTCATACATCTAAAAGCTGTCAATATTATGCAAGTTAATACTCAATGCATTTCATTTAATATTTTTTAAAAAGCATAAAAAATGACTAAATGTTCCATTAGAACTTACAGAATCATTTCAAATGTTGCAGATTGCATACAATTATTTTTAAAAATCAACACTGTAACTAAAACACAGTGTTTGGTTTTAAATTAGATTTGTGTTTAGATCAAAAAATATTACTATATGGTCTCTACAGATATACAACTACTACATGGTGACTGTTGATTGATAAATAAAGTATTCATAGTACTTCAAAATAGTTATTAATGACAATATTATACTAAGTGCATAATACATAACATCTAATATCTTAATTTATTATAAGAACTATAACATAAATAGGCTACTAAAATGATTATAATCAATATATCTACTATAGAAAATAGGCAATGCGCTGAGTCCATTAAAGCACAGTATTTAACTT